>CM046839.1:27537906-27677905 GCA_025618425.1 Heliocidaris tuberculata | reverse complement strand
TATATTAGATTTGATATTTTCAACTCAAACATCACATGTGAGTAATGTCGATTTATTTTCCGGTATAAGTGATCATGAGGCAATAAGATTTACATTGGTTTGTTACATGATTAGATTAAACTATACTTTTATTCTAAAGGAAATTTAGAACAGTTTCATGATGATTTTAAAGACACCACATTACGAGATGAAAACAAAAAATATGATATAGAACACCATTGGCAGTCTTGGAAACATGCTGTGATGAAGATTTGTGATGCGAATATTCCGCATGGCAAAGTGAGAAAAGGATCTAATGTTCAATGGATAAATAAGGATGTTAAAAAAGGGATTAAAAAACGAAATAGAATGTTTAACATAGCTAAAAAGTCAAGTAAAGAATCTCCCTGGGAAAGGTATCGACAGTTAAGGAGAGAGGTATTTTTTTAAAGAATGATATGTGTAAAAGTTTAAAACATAACCCGAGATTATTTTGGAATTTTATAAAGTCTAGAAAATCTGATCGTAGTACGGTTGAATGCTTAAATGTCAATGGCACGGTTATAACCGAAAATCAACAAAAGGCTGATGCTTTCAATTTACAATTTAACCAAGCTTTTTGAAGATCATGTAAGCTTCTCAAGACCTGATTGTAGCAGTAAAACACCCATTATGAAGGATATTCAATGCACAGAGACTGAGGTTTTAAAATTGTTGAAAAGTATAGACGTTTCAAAAGCACAGGGACCTGATGAAATATTTCCACGTTTGTTAAAGGAAGGAGCAGACCAATTAACGCCTTCTCTATGTAAACTTGTTAACATGTCTTTGTCATCCGGGGTTTTATCAGAAGACTGGTTAAGAGCAAATGTTTGTCCTATATATAAAAAAAAGTAATAAAGAAGACGCTATTAATTACCTGCCAATATCTTTAACGTCTGTTACGTGTAAGATTTTAGAAAGAATATTCTGCAAACACCTTTTTGAACATTTCAACAATAATAATATTTTATGTGATAATCAAAATGGTTTTCGTGAAAAAAGATTATGCGAAAATCAATTAGTAGAGGTTATCGATGATTGGTCAAACACTTTGGAAACAGGTCCAAGTGTTCATATTGCTTTTCTTGATTTTGCTAGGGCATTTGACAGCGTGTTTCATGAACTTTTAAGAACAAAACTACAAGCTACAAGTATACAGTGTAAAATCACATAATTTAAATTGGATAGTGATTTTTTTTTTTTTACAAAAAGATCGAAATAGTTGTTATTAATGGTGCATTTTCTTCATGGATTCATGTTAAATCTGGTGTTGTTCAAGGGACAATTTTGGGTCCAGCGTTATTTTTATGTTTTACTAATGATATATCCAGGGGCGGCGCTACAGGGGGGGGGGGGCAGAGGGGGCGACCGCCTCCCCTATGATTTTTCAAGTAGTGAAAAAGGAAAAAAAAAAGAAGAAAAAAGAAGAAAAGGAGGAAGAAAAGGGAAGCAAAGGGAAGAAAGAACTCAAGAAAGAGGAGTATTAAAAATAGAGGTCTTAAACATATAACTCTATATTACCCCTGTTATTTAATGGAGAAAAAATATGACGTCATCTTTAGGTCGTCTTGCCCCTCCTATCAAAATACCCTGGCGCCGCCCCTGGATATATCTGATAATATTGCATCTACCATTAGATTATATGCTGATGATTGTATTTTGTATCGTCGTATTTCCAACTTAGACGACTGTAAAATTTTACAGAATGATCTGAAAGTTTTGAATCAATGTCTAAGACATGAATGCTTGATTTTAATTTATCTACATGCAAGATCATGACAATGTCTCGGAAGCTTCACAATGTAGATTACACATATACTATTGATGGTCAGGAGTTACAAAATACATTGTCTGAGAAATATTTAGGTCTTACCGAACAATCCACAACCGAAGAAACAGAAACTCAAAATCCACAAGTGAAAAATAAATCTACATCAGCTAATCACCAGGTGCTCTCCTTCTCGCGCTGAAAGTTGAAATGAAGTGCTTTTGGGGGCAACCAAAACAACTTTCATAGAGAGGAAACAAACATCAGTTTCAAACAACCAATGATTGGTGCATTTCTACCAGCATATATATAGGTTGGGATTGATTTCAGCAAGAGGTTAAACAGCTTGCCTATATACAGTGCGTATAAAAAAAAATACACACTTTGAAAATATTCTCTAAAATCATAATTTCACAATATCGATATGTTTTGTTGTTGTTGTTGTTGTTGTTGTTGTTGGTTTACTCAAAAATGCCTCAGCCTTTAATTTGATCAAAGTGCATATCAGGCACCAACTTCATGTTCTCTGTTAAGTATTAATAATTGATTTGAACAATAATTTAATCCTTAATCCTATAACTATCAGCAAACTCCCACCCCTCCCCCGCACACTAGTAGGTTATGTCTTTCTGCACACAATTCCACTTTTGATAGGAGCATTTCGAAAGAAGGCAAATTGCATTGCAATACAGGAAGATGGACCTAAAATGTTCCATTTTCAAGAAGGGAGAGAGGAAAGAATCTGGTTTTGAAGAGTTTATTTGGTTCCTTTCCTTGCCCAATCTCTTCCAACCATTTGAGGATACGTCACTGTCTGGGGCATGTCGAAAGGATGCACTGTACTGCATGATATCTTTTTCATATATCTGTTTAATTGAAGAAATGATGAAACATTAGTTTAATCAATGAATTTGCTTCTCTTTTAAATTTTCATTTGTTATACAAGACGTTGTTAATGGGGTCTTGTAACTTTTAAGAGGAATAAGAAATTTGAAGAAGAAAATATGTAAATGTTAGGGTTCTCCTTCCGTTATTGCATTCAATCTTTCAAACACGCTTCAGGAAAAAATGGGTATTGATGCAGATGATTTCTGCTGGAAAGACACCACCTGCAATGGTGATGGCAGTTGGTGTGTGTGTGTGGGGGGGGGGGGGGGGAAGTGGCGTATCCAGCCATTGGGTGAAGCTGGTGTAGCTTCTTCTTGAAAGTCCAGGGGGAAAAAATCAATACAACTTGCTATGCTCTGATGCTTGTACAAGAACGGAGCTGTCCTGGGGCCCGTTGCACAAAAACTTGCGTTTGATCGCAACTCATAAGAATCAAACGCAAGTCCTTAATGCGCAATTCTGATTGGCTGAAATTAAAGTTGCGTTTGATTTTCCTGAGTTGCGTTCAAACGCAACGGGACCCAGATGACATTAACCCCTGTCTTGGGAGCATCCCGCCGCCCCCCCCCCCTTATCAATTTCTGTTTAAACCATTGTGGGTGTGCACTACTAGGTATAGGGTTAAGGATTGAATGGCTGTTCGAACCAATTACTGATACTTGAGAGAGAACATACAGTTACTGCTTGATACTCACTTTGATCAAATTCAAGACCTATGCATTTTTGCGAGTTTCACAAAAGTAGCTAGTACTCACTTAAGCGTAATATTGTCAGTACTAATAGTGTCATCCGATGAAACAGACCCTCAGCCATAAGTGTAGAAGACAAAATCTTGTGAAATTATGATTTTGGAGGATATTATTCTTCAAAGTGTGGGTACTTTTTTTTATACGCACTGTAGTCACTCCTTGATTTCATGAGTGGCTGGAATACACCATCACATGATGAGAGGTCAATTGGATGTCATACCACCCGCTATCGACTCCATACTCTAAGACGGAGCTACAATTAATCAGGGCGGGGGGGGGGGGGGGGGCATTGGGAACAGGGTAGTATCTAATGAGTATCTAAAGAGGTCAATGGTTTAATAACATTTAGAGGAAGGGTTTAGAATAAAAACAGTCCACAAGCACCGCCCCTTCCACTTTACATAGTTTTGTTTCGTTTTTGTTTTTGTTTTTGTTTTTGCTGTAAAATTTCAAATACAGTACATGTACTTCACATATCAGACTCCTTGTAGGGCGATTTCGTGAACTTTGTTACGCACAGCCGATTTTTTTTAACCTTTTGTTTCATCTAAATCTCTTGGTGTGGCCATTGGCTGGATAGCAGTGATACCAAGAATTGTAAGTCAATGTTCACAATTATAAAGATATCTATTTCAATTTTTGGATTACATAAACAGATAAATGTATATAGTAAATAGTGTATGCATAATACGCGCTGTGATTGGTTAGATTCGCATCACATGACGTGCAAATATGTTGTTATGGTGCACGATCGTGCACTATAACTTTGAGTTTTGCATCGGGAATCCGGGCCTAATACACTATAACAGTTATAGAGCTAGGGGTCTATTTACTTTAAAGTAGAATTTCATTAATTTTGAATATTGATTTAATTTTTATTATTGCATAGGTGAAGCTTAGATTGAACAAGGTTATCAAAATTCAACGCTTGGAAACATTTGAAGTAATGATTATTATCAATTATAAAATGATATAACACAGCCCCGCTATAGCACCTATAGAGCTCTTTGAACGCTGCTGAGATATGTGACGTCATACCGGGGAGCAATCCTTCCTAAGCAGACGATGCCCCATAACATCTTATACATTTTCAGTGCCTGTTTTGTCATCTCATCTTCACTTATTTCTCTTACTTCACTAGCGTCAGTATAAATGCTTATTTGTTGCCTCACTCTAAATTTCCTGCATGGTATTATTTTGATGAAAAATGCAGCGTTAAAAAAAATAAAGGAATCAATCGATTGTAAATAAAAAAAGATGCCATTGTATTTTCAGCTGCATGCACCGCGGCATGTCGGCGTTTCAAGAGGGAACGAATACCATCCATGCTATAATTCAGCGGGCTTTACAATTCGAAAGTGTGATTTCTTTGATTGATCATTGACCCTTATCATGACTTTTTACAAACAAAAGATTTTAGTTACTAGAAACGGTTTCACTTCCCTTTTAGAATGATGTGAAATACGGTCATGGTGAAACAAACCAAACTCTTTATAATTTAAAAATAATTGCATTGCAGTTACGTTCACTTGATATAGGACGTCGTCTGCTTAAGCAGGATTGGCACCTGATGTGACGTCACGAAAACATCGGTATATTTCTGGCGAATCGCTCAGATATCCCAGATGCTGAGAAGTGTTTTTATTTGTGTTATTTTTTAATCATCAAACACGTAGTTAACGTAAAACTTATACGATTACCATCTGCAAGCTTTCTAGTTTCTAGAGATACATTATTGAGCATATTTGTGATTCGCTTTGAATATCTACTTTAATAATTAGTGCATGTTCTATTTATGCACCATTACTGGACTATATGAACTCCAAATACTAAATTATCCCTTGTGCAGGTCTATTTCACCTCGGCCTGCGGCCTAAAATGAAAAGGGGTTCATAATTCTGAAGGTTCGTAATTCCTAAAATTCAATAAAACCTTACATAACTTTTCGGAATTACGAACCTTCGGAAATACGAACCCTTTTTCATTTTCGGAAGTACGAACCGTCGGAGTAACGAACCTTCGGAATTACGAACCTTCGGAAATACGAACCCTTTTTCATTTTCGGAAGTACGAACCGTCGGAGTAACGAACCTTCGGAAATACGAACCTTCGGAAAAACGGACCTTCGGAATATTATGAACCTTCGGAAAAACGACATGTAACCACAGCAAGTACATGTATATGTAGTATGGTCCCTAATTAGTTTAAGATCATTTATATGGACATTTCGGCTCTTTTCACTGGCTGGCGAATGCAAGCGAGAGCAAAGGAGACCAGACATTAAAGTCGCATAAAACCGAGTCCGAGATGGAAGGTATAAAATCTTGACGTAAGTTGTTTTTTCTTCAAATATATAGTCAAAGAAGCAAGGAGAGCTCATGATGACCTTGAGGTCAGTAAAAGTACATCGAAAGGCTGCACAGATGAGGGATCAAGTGGACATGAACTTTATTCTACATGATATTAACAACCAGGGATTTCTGAGTAATATCAACTTGGTTAAGGACACTTTCCCACTTTAAATATCTCTCCTTGCCAAGCCACAACATGGCATAGACTTACGGGCGTCGGTAGAGTGGTGCCAAAGGGGTGGGGAGGGTGTGCCAACCCCGCCCCCTCAATTTTCTATCAGAAAATCCATATAACCTTAAAGATGTCGTTTTACATGTTTTATCTTTCTGGATATTTTCTGGAAAATGAGGCTTGCAAAACAATTTCCGAAATTTATTTTACCCAAAATGATTTTCCCGAGGGAATCCCGTTGGCCCTCTCCAAGGGGAGGCTCGCGGGGAGTTTCTACCCCCAAAACCCAAAATGGTATTACAAATGGATATTTAGTGCCTGACAGGCAGGCAATTGCAAACCACAGAATGAAATCTCTTTATGGTTTGTAATTTACAGATAGCAAGTTCTTGTAAGTGTCCCATATTTGGTCACGTATATGACAAAAGCTATATACACTTTCGTATATTTTTTTTTGTAGAACAAAATCAAAATCAAATCTCATTCTGGATGCTCAATTCTAAATTCTATAATAGTTATCACAGTTCATTTCCTTACTATAGTACTGCTTATCTGATTTAGTTCAAACTTTCACTGATCTGTTTTCCCTGATTTTTCTGCCTGATTTCGACTAAGACTTTCATTCAAAATTGACCAACAGTACAGCAGGAGCCAGATGGAGTTTAACCTGGCAAAGTTCTTGAAGTGCCATACTAGTGAAACAGAACTCCACTTCACGATGCATCCTGCCAGTAAAAACATAATACTGATCATCTGGGTTCACAATCTCCTGGTCGTATTAGTTTTCCTCATAATTCTTCAAAAGGAGAGTCTTGGAGATATAACGGGGTGGTATTATTATTATTATTATTATTATTATTATTATTATTATTATTTAAAAAAAGATTGTCATGTATGCGTACGAAATATATACTATGAAATCTATATTCAATTAAAAAAAACCAAACAAATGATGAGTATACAAGTGATTGTGTACGAGGGCAAGTTCAAGTCAAGGTATTTTGTCCCATACAATACCGACATCATCAAACGGTTTCGTATGCCTAATGACTGTATAAAGTTGATATCCCTGTTAGAGCTTGGACCAGACCACCTAACAAGGAAAATGACACTTGTTATGTTAACTTTTGTTTATTTTTTTAAAATTCATGGTGACGTATATCCATGCCGGAAAGAACACAGTGTCCCACAGTGTGTTCACAGGGTGAAACACAGTGTGAAATCATCTTCACACTGTTAAATTCGAGTTTTTAACATTGTGAATCACATCTTCACATTGTGAGGGAGTAAATTCACACTGTTAAATTCAACATCACTATGTGAACACTCTGTGGTAAATCGCACTGTGGAGGTGTCCACAGTGTGAAATCATCTTCACACTGTTAAATTCGAGTTTTTAACATTGTGAATCACATCTTCACATTGTGAGGGAGTAAATTCACACTGTTAAATTCAACATCACTATGTGAACACTCTGTGGTAAATCGCACTGTGGAGGTGTCCACAGTGTGAAATCATCTTCACACAGTTAAATTCGAGCGTTTTAACATTGTGAATCACATCTTCACAGAGTCGACTATGTGAACACACTGTGGGACACTGTCTTCTTTCCGGCAGGGATATGCGACAGCAATCGACCACATACCTTGGACTTGGCCACGAATATCAAGTCAGGGCTACGTTCCGTTTTCTGTAAGAACATTAAGTTGTTTATACGTAGCTTGTTTCAAGAGTATTTTTGATATTAATGTGGTTGCAGAACCCGAGTGTTACTAATGACTCTAGAGCCTACATTTTGATTGCAAACTATACTGTCCTGTGTGTGTGTGGGGGGGGGGGGGGTCACAAAACAATGAAGACCCTCTTTTAGAGGCCAACTTGATGTTCGCCATATTTCTGTGTTTAATTGTCTATACACTCTTAAAAGTACTATATAAAAATGGTCAAAATATGGAAATTGTGTGTTCGAAAAACTTAGGGCAATTCCATGACCAAATTTGGGTAATGTCCTGCCTAATTTTGATCACCTTTTTTACTTCAAATTGAGCAAAATTCACTAAATTGCACCAAAGGTTAATAATAGGCACTGTCCATGGATAAATTCTAATATAATCAAACTTATTTATAAAAGAGATTATTTAAAGAAAAAATACGATACCTCATCTGTTAATGGAATATCGTAATCTAAGGAACTCCATTACTGAATTCAAAAGAAAAGAGAAACAAAAATATCGTAATACAGTATCTGAGAGGTACAGGAATGATAGTGCAAGAAGTTATGGAAGGAATTAAACAAAATAACTGGAAGGGAGAAGAAAATTTTTGATTTACCACATGACTTAGACAGTAATAGATTAAACTTTATTTTTTAAATATTGGTAAACATATTTCAAAGACTTTCAGTAATCATAATTTATTATGGAACCACCCTGAAAGTATTCACACCTTTGTTTTAAAATCAATTAGCTCTGGTACAGCAAAATTAATCTGTCTCTACAATCGAAAGAGAGTAGTCTTGATATTTTAAACTTTGATAAAGTTTCATGTTTGGAATTTTGCCGGAAGATTGGAAAGCTAGAACTACCCCTGTTTACAAGGGTACTGGTGATAAAAACGATATTTCATATTGAAAGCCCATTTCAGTGGTATGTCATATTGCTAAAATGCTTGAAAAAGCAGTTCAATCTCAACTTTTGTCTTACTTTAATACAGACCAATAATCTTATTAATGTTGACCAATATGCTTTCTTGCCAAATCATTCCACTAATACGTGTCTGCACAGAGTAATTTGCCGATCATTGGTATGAATCTTTCAATGAAAAGGAAAAGGTTGGTGCATATTTTCTTGCTATTTCTAAATGTTTTGATTGTATTGGCTATGAGCTTTTGTTGTTTAAATGAGATAAGTATGGCGTTTTGAATACTGAAATTTAGTGGTTTTCTAGCTTTGTATCTGACAGGAAACAGTCAGTTTATTGTCACTGTCAGAATTTTAAATCTATGGATACATTTAAACGCATGTATAAAGGAAAGATATTTTAAACGTGTATGACACAGTGCCTATTCTTGTACTGTACCAGACACGATTCATCAATCTCACATTTTCCTTCTATTTAGTCTGCCCTTAATCTCTCTCTCTCTTTCTCTATTTCGTTCTCTCCTTTCTACCAATTTCCCTTATATCTTCTCTCCTGCTTCTATCTCTTTATGATATATTAATACTTTTAAAGTATTAAGTATTTCATCAATTTTGCTTTTTTAACTGGAATTATTAAACTGTTTTTGTTCTGTTATTTGCTATTTGTTATGCTTACTATTCTCACAATTAGTTTAACTGCTGATTTATATAAATTTCTACAAATTTTTGTACCTATGTCTGATTCTTGTTACCCATATTAAATATATTTTAATTAAATAAATGTTGAAAAAAGAAAAACGTTGGCCGGACACATAATTACCCTCCTGCTGGTTTTTTTTTATAATACCCAGCATTGTGTAATCCCACTAGCATTTATATTAATTGGTTAGGTTTTTTTTTTTTATCTCTTATAAATTCTAATGGGACTTTCAGTTTTCTTCAAAATTGTTTCACAAAGTAATTCTAACGATGTTAAGGTTAAATTTAAGCAAGTCACTACATAATTGAACTAATGAAGAGAGACACAAGATTTTCCTTTTTTTAAAATATGTTTTACTGTTTACTAATGGAATTACTGTCAATTTTGTTCCATATTGTTTCACAAAGACATTCTAACAATATTCAGTAAGTTTAAATCAGTTCAAAGTTTATTTCAACTCAAACATACAATAAAAATAATGATCAATATAGAGAGCAGAATTTGAGACGTAAAAACATCGATAAAAGGGAATAAAGCAGTAGCATACTTAGTAGTTATATGTATAAAATGGAAGACAATTCACAATATATATATATATATATATATATATATATATATATATATATATATATATATATAAATATGTATATATATATATATAATTGTGAGAAATGAAAATGAGAAAATAATGGTTGCGTAGCTTAAATCGAGGTTCCCCAGAGCTGTCCTCACTTTTTGAAATTTTAACAGAGGTTGAAAAAATGTCTCCGCCGGCAATCGAACCCGGGTCGTTGGCTTAGAACGCCAATGCCTTAAACCACTAGACCACGGAGACGGGCCAATGGTTTTATATATATATATATATGTAACAAATAACGAATCTGAATGTCCATTATGAATTTTTGGCTGCCGTAAAGGGATTTTGAATGCCCAGATTGAATTTTTCGTTGCCCTGAAGCGACATTGAATAAACTATTTATATACTCTTGCATGCACTAAGTGCAAGATTGGACAGGAAAACCTACAGTGTATATTCTTTTTTTTTTTTTTTTTTTTTTTTTTTTTTTGCCCATGGCTGTCATTTTAATCAGTTTCATTGCAATTTAAAACAAACAAACAAACAAACAAATTCATCCCTAGTTACTCGTCGGGATATTTTCAAATTTAAGAGCTAGGAGGGGGTTCAAGGACCAGGTCAATTTTATTTTTTTTTTTCATATTTCATTGATATAAGCACCTACATGTACAAGGCTCAAAACAATGTAAAAATAGATGGTATTATTATTTTTTTATCGCTTCATTGACCAGGTAATGTCAGTTTGAAATTACTTTTATTTAAGAACATAAATATAAAAAAGGGAAGGAGGAAGGGATGAGAAACTAGGAACTGTCTTTTTATTTTTTATTATTATTATTTTTTTCAATTTATTTATTTATTTTTTTTTTTTGTGCCTAAAAACTTGTTTGCAACTTTGTACCCCATGGAATGTACTGTGAAATTTCATTCCTTTAACACTTATTTTGACATTATTATATGAACCCAAATTTTTTTTACCCTGTGGCCCGTGTTCAACACTGCACTGCGGAAGGGATGAAGCGATTTAATTATATTTCAGTGTGCATAATCCCACCTACCCACATTTCTTTCATGTGTGTACTTACCACTTATCTAATAAATGATCGGTATTTTATATTATCCTCATCCAGTTACTGAAAGGTTTTATGAACATGACTTTTAATTTCAGACGGATCTCATCACCAAAGAGGATTTTTCAAGCAGCTGCGGAACGGCAACTGATGTCAAGGCAGCGCTCAGGCTTGCCGTGAAGGAAAAGCTTCAAATCAGCATTAATCAGAATCCCGAGTGCGTGGCACGTGTCCCTATAGATCCACTGGTGTTCGAGGAAGTCTTTGCACCTTTTAAAAATACTCGAGACCGTAACCTAATGACTGAGCTGAATGTCATCCTAGGACCTGATTGGAATGTGAGAATCACCAATAAAGAAGGGGATTTCGCATTTGTCAAAGAAAAGGGCATGTATCTAAAGCTGATAAAGATGAGACCAATAACCGATTTTGTTGAACGTAATGGTACCTTACAAGAACATCACTTGGAGAGAGGACACTTTCTGATATTCAGGTTCATAAGATCATATGGGACCCGCAAGGAATGGAAAAAAGAGAAACAAAGTTAGGACCAAAAAGGGTTTGTTTCTGGGTTGTGTTTAGAATTTAAAGTTGAAAGTTTCCTCTGATTTCAGACTTTTTATACTAACTTAAACGCCATTTCCATATTTTATGCAGTTTGATTCATCAAGTTACAGAAGCTGCTATGTGTGATTGTTAGGCCATTTCTATATTTTATGCAGTTTGATTCATCAAGTTACAGAAGCTGCTATTTTTAGGCCACCAAGTGAAGTTAGTTACTTGCTTCCATGAAATATGGCATACTTCTTTTTAAAATGTAAATTTGACTTTTGTTACTGAAGTTACGAAGTTACATATGCATAAGGGTCCACAACAAGTTTCTAATATTTTGCTTTCTTCTATATGTCAACATTATTCTATGGATATTACTTCAACTCCTCGTCTACTGAATGCAATAAAATCGTATCTAATTATCAAACCTAATGGACTTATTGCTAGAATAAAGCAGTCACAACGGGGAGGAAAGCAGCGATCTCTGTTCAGTAAATGGCTTAAAAAGACAAAGACATGGCAGCTTAAAATTTTGCAATCAGAATGTCCGCAAAAAGTTCTGCTTGATACCATAAAGAAACTGAAAAGACAAAATAAGAAGAAGACAGGCATAAAACAGAAGCTTGAAAGAGTTTTGAAAAAGAATGAACGCCTTGAATTGATTAGGAGAAAGTACAAGAAACGTGCTATGCATCTCTCTATGTTACTGAGAAATAGACAATCAGGCAAACGATCAGCATGGATGAGAAAAGAACAGTACTCAAGGAGACATGCCAGGAGACTCCCAGTGCATCTCAAAGAAGAGTGTCAGGCGCGGTTACA
This sequence comes from Heliocidaris tuberculata, assembly GCA_025618425.1. Taxonomy (NCBI): domain Eukaryota; kingdom Metazoa; phylum Echinodermata; class Echinoidea; order Camarodonta; family Echinometridae; genus Heliocidaris; species Heliocidaris tuberculata. The sequence goes on along the minus strand of CM046839.1, from coordinate 27,665,596 downwards.
TTTTCTTGATTCGTGGGGAGTTCATGTAAAACATATTACCGTAAGAGATACAAATAGTGGAGAACTGAAGGATATTTCTCTGATTGAAGATAAAGAGGAGTTGTGTAGTATGACAGGATGTAATGAAGAGGACATATTACAAAGGGTAAATCTCGCCGTGCTAGTAAAGGATGCTCATGGCATCTCAGATGAGTCGTGGAATGCACTTGCTTGTATTAGCAATATCCCGAATCTCAAAAAAGTAAAAAATAAATAAATAAAAAAAAAAAAGTTGAGAGAGTCTAGGATGACATAGAAAAGCTTGTTGATGCTCATGCACACGGACGTACAGTGGTAAATGCATGGCGTAGGTTTAGGGTTCTATATGACGGTGTTCGGTCATTCAAGAAGGCTTAGGCCATGTCTCCTGACAGGCCTGCCAAGCTGACAAAGTTAAGAAATGACTTGGTTGAGTGGTATGACAACCTGGAAGCTGCTTGCACTCCAAAGATAGCAACCCCCTATACATGCATCTTTTTGTAGTATGTGCGGCTGATATCATAGAAAGGCTAGGTTCTATCCATATATTCAACGCTCAGGGACTAGAAAAAATAAATGACATGACAACAACGGAGTACTTTAGAGGTACTAATCATCGAAAAGGTGTTGAGTCTCTAGTCCAGATCATGCGTAGGAGCAATAGACGCCTCTATCGTGCCAACAAAGGCATAAATCTTCCACGAAAGCCCTACAAGTGTGGAAAGTGTGGAAAATATGCTGGCCATAATTGTGTTACTTGTCAAATGTAGAATGATGTCATAATGAATCATAAATGGTTCATGCACATCCAGTCACACAAACCTTACAGAAGCAATGAAAAAATAATGTGGATCTTTAAGCCCATAGTATACAAAGATGTTCCTTAAGTTCAAGAATTGCATAATTGTATGTCTTTCCTGCGAATATAAGGGTGTAAAGTTCTATTTTCAAATTTCACCGTTTCATGATTATCAGTGTTATCATGATAGATGTGCAAGACAAACTTTTTATACCTCCGCTCCGAAGGGGTCGGAAAAGTTTTCGGGTTGTCCGTCTGTCCGTGGATCAGTGAAAATGCTACCAATTCCTAATTATATTCATGTATATCAGTTAAATGACTTCGAAGTATTGCACACATGGTCCAGTTGTTCGACTGAAATGGAAATGAATTTTGGATGCGGATCAGTGTGGCCAGCGAAAAAAACCCTATTCTGCTAGCGAGCAGCGAAAATTCTGCTAAATCAAATATTTTACTGCTAAATCAAAATTGATCAAATTGTACTCAAAAATTCTCTGACAAGCAAAAAGAAAAAGACTTTTTACTCAAAAATTCTCTGACAAGCAAAAAATAAATAAAAAAATAAAAAAAATAAAAGGTTATCAGCATTTTTGGGTGTATTTTTACACAAAAATACTCTGACAAGTACACTCTTAAAAAATTGGGTAAATTTTGTTGGGCAACACATTGTTGGTTAGAGTTTTGTCCAAAACTGCGCAAATCATGACCAAACATGGTCAAGATCAATTGACCAATTTGTGTAAAGCAAATGTTGCTCAACTGTTGGTTATATTCTTACCAAAAGTTGTGGTCAAATTGATGTTGGGCAAAATTTACCATTACATTTGGTAAATTCTTTATAATCTTGGGCAAACTTAAACACATGCGTGTTAATCATTGCCCAATAATGTGTGCGGACGTATTTCACAATACAAGACGCAGAATTTTGCCCAGCTGCTTTGAACATTTTTACGCAACACTTGGGTGTTTTTGGTTGTGGTGCATGAGGTGCACAAATTGGGTTATTTGAGTTGTGTCTGATATTGTTGGTTAATAAAAATTGGGTAAACTTGGTTTGGCAACATGCATAGGCTATTCCTGGAGTAAAGTTTTGCCAGAAGTTGTACAAATTGGGCAATTTACTTGGGCAACATTATTGTTGGTTAGAATTTTGCCAAAAGCAGTGCAAATCTTGCCCAAATCTGCCCGAGACCAATTATTGACCAGTTTGTGTAAAACAATTAAATTTGCCTCAACTTGTGGTACAAATGTTGACCGAAATTTACTCTAATTCCACGAAGTAACTTGAGTAAATCGTTGCCCAAAAGTCTGCCCAGAATGTGTATAGGCCTACGGACGTACAATTTCTGGACACAACCCCGGAGGGACCCAACAAAAGTTTGTCGAATGCCCGTTTGATCTCAACCCACATGGGCCGATCCCATTTCGTCTAAATAGTTCGTCTAATAACCTTTTGGTTGTAATTGTAATTGAATCGCCACTTAGCCTATTTACCACGTGTAATTTGCAATCAGGCTTGCCCATTCATCTAATAGGCCTGCCCACTTGGTCTCACACAGGGGCGGCGCTACTAGGGGGGGGGCAGAGGGGGCGACCGCCCCTTATGATTTTTCAAGTAGTGAAAAAAAAGAAGAAAAAAGAAGAAAAAGAGGAAGAAAAGGGAAGAAAAGGGAAGAAAGAAGAAAGAGGAGTATTAAAAAGAGAGGTCTTAAACATATAACTCTATATTACCCCTGTAATGGAGAAAAAAATCATCTTTAGGCCGTCTTGCCTCTTCTATCAAAATACCCTGGCGTCACCCCTGGTCTCACACCACTTTGATCTATTAAAAGGAGGAGTACTAATTAGACGAAGTGGCAGTTAGACCATTTTGTCACTTGACAAACAGACAAACATCAAAGTGTTTATATAAATCAGTGTCGGTTAGCGAGGGCCTTTCCCGTTTTTTTTTTGTTTTTTTTTTCTTTCTTTTTTTAAAATCTAACAACGCGTTGAAATATAACTTCAACTGGGTTGGCCCTACTTGCCATGATTAATGATGACACCCCAATTGCGATTTGGGCTTCAGATGATCACCGGCCTACAGGTGCATGCATGAAGCAGGGAAAAAAAAAAAGAAAAAAGAAAAAAAAAAAACGTTAGACTTGGTCTATTATTATAGACCGACTTTCTAGTTACATCTAAAATTTATTGAGCATAATGGCTCCATTTCGAGGGGGGGGGGGGGGGGGGACTCCGGCCTTGAGCAACAGTTGGGAGAGCGCCAAAGCAAGAAGAAAACAATGTAGACGGGAATTAGACCTTAGACATGTTACAGGGGTCAGAGCCAGAATATGCATTGTACCCCCGGTGTACAGTGCCCCTCCCAAAACCTCTCCCTTTTTGAGAATTTACTTCTGCCGGGAGTTTCTTGCCCTTTTTTGATACAAGAACTTTGATTGTTTGAGGTGGGTGCGGCCATGCGGGGGAACGAAATAATTTTGCAGTCCCGGGTGCAGGACCCAGTCCCACGCCCCGGCCGGCCTGCCCCGAACGTAGTTGAACAGAAAATTCGCGCTCACGTACGCGTCAACATTGCATTGCCGACGTCTGTTGGAACTCAAAAGCGCGAATTGGTGCAAAACCGCGAATTGCCGCCTAAGCATGTAGAAAATAAGTTCAGCGTGACATGTGTACAATAATTGCACAGCATGCACATATGCACAACAAACACGCCCAGCTGGTGCAGTCCATGCAGTTATTACGTGAGACGGTGAGTGACTGACTACCAAACTACCAACACATTCTGACGCAGATGTTACTGTAAGTTTGGTGAATTGATTTTTTTTTGTTTTGAAACAAAATAATGTGAATATTGATAATGTCATATTATCTAACACTACAGCTAACGAGAAGATCTAGATCTAACGTAAACGTTTGGGCATGCCATGGACATGGTACTGGTAGGGAAACACCGTTCACCTCGTCCTCGTTTTTCCATGTTTTCCACCCCATTCAAGTGCGTGAGCACTTCGAACGAGTTGTTCCTTAACTTAAACCACGCGATATAGCCAATGTTAACAGTTAAATTAACGTTAGTAGTCGGCACCTAGTAGTCTACTCTACTTGTTCAGGAATGTGTTCTAACATTAAGTTTAAGTTAAGAATAAGAGGTAGAATCTAGCTCTATAACTCAGAGCCTCAAAGTTGGTCATGACTATTGATGACATCCACTCACACTTATGCGAGGTTATTGTTATAACCTCGCACAAAATACCTCTGTATTGTGAGCAATTGCACTCCATAGCCATAGGCAGTGTGTGGTCTTGTACAGCAAATGTTGTAGGCATTTTTGGCAGCGTATACAACCACACGCGTGTGGCTGGAAGGTAAAGGCACACGCGTGTGGTTGTATCCAATCCAAGTCGGGCCCGATACAGCCACACGCCGCCCTTAAACAGGGCAGTACCGTTCGTCAGTACACGTATCGTACTATATGAAATTACAGCCTAAGCCGAATCGAGATCAAAGTTGGACTCATTCATTCAGGCTCAATTGTTTCTCTATTAAAATCATTTCGCTTTCATTCTCGGTTGTCTTCTCTCTTTCCCTTTTAATTCTTGTTCCAAATGCTCGCCTGTTCAGCAGCAAATTACGCCAGAACTGCAACTTCAGCTTTGCCGTGTCTGGTTTCCTTCGCGACGACTCGTACTTCGATATGCATAAAGTGCACACGCCGTATACTTGTTACTTGTTACTTGTTACTTGTAGCAGTAATCCCGAAAAGCAGCTCCTTGGAAGCTATACTGGGATGCGATCATGTCATGTGCCAATGGAGGTGACAAGGTGCAAAATTTAGGTTGGCTCACATATATACAATAAAATGAGCATGCAAGTGTGCGAGTAAAAAACATGCTCTGGTTGGTTATAGCATGTGGGACCCAACAGGAGGCCGCATCATGCTGATGATTGGTAGTGCAGCCTCTCTGAATGTAGTTGGGTTTGTATGGAGAATGACATGTCCTGGTAGTCTATTCCATATCCGTACTGTCCTGGGGAACATTGCATATTTGTATGTGTCTCTTGTAGCTTCAGGTATGGCATATTTAGCTACGTGGTCGTGCCTACCAAAATAGGTGGCTGGTGAGATGACCTGTGGCAAAGGCACGTGAACCAGTTGATAGTGCATCCGGTGGAAAAGGGAACATTGTGCTAGGAGCCGACGAGTGTGGAGGTTGTTCCATCCAAGGGTGGAGACCAGGGCTGAGGAGGATGTTGTTCTCCTGAAGTCACAGTAAACGAATCGGGCCGCAGATCTTTGTACTTGCTCCAGTGATTCAACAGCTGTAACAGTGTGTGGGTTCCATGCCTCAGAAGCGTACTCCAGTTGAGGACGGACTAACGCAGTGTATGCCCTGGCCTTAACCTCTTTGGAACATGGTGACAGAGTTCTGCGGATAAGGCCCAGAGTACGACTGGCCTTGCGCCTGATGTCCTGGCAGATTCCAACGCAGATCTGTAGATCTGTAGTCACAGTCACTCCTAAGTACTTGTAGTCGTTGGCTCTTGGTATCGCATCAGAGTCAAGACAATAATTGTAGATGCGAGGAGAGCGTTTATGTGTGATGGAGAGCACAGCGCATTTCTTGACATTAAATTTCATTTGCCATGTAGCAGACCAGGATGACAGCTGTAGCAGATCTTGTTGGAGGATGTGATAGTCTTCATCAGTCACAATCTCTCTGTAAACGACACAGTCATCAGCAAACAGCCGAAGAGAGGATTTGATGTTATCTTGAATGTCGTTAATGAAGAGAAGAAAGAGAGTCGGACCGATGACTGAACCTTGGGGGACGCCGGAGAAGACATCCCTCCATGAAGACTGTTTGCCATTAACAACCACAGACTGCTTCCTGTCTGAAAGAAAAGCCATTATCCAGTTGAATGTGTCACCTGTAATGCCATAGTGCTGGAGTTTGATACCAAGACGTTCATGGGGCACTCTATCAAACGCCTTCTGGAAGTCTAAGAAGATGGTATCAACTTGACTGCGTTTCTGTAAGATGAAAGACCAGTCATGAAAAGCTGAGGACAGCTGAGTGGTAGTGGATAGTCCCTGGCGGAAGCCATGCTGGGCGTCAATGAGAATCTCATTTGATGCTAGATGTTTGGAGATGTGGCTGAGGACTATATGCTCCATAATCTTACAGGCAACACAGGTGAGGGATATTGGCCGGTAGTTTGATGGGTCACTCTTATCGCCTGACTTGTGAATTGGTGAGACAAGAGCCTTTCTCCATTGTGATGGTATAGTACCTGTATTGTAGCTTTGCTGAAATAAAAAGGCAAACACAGGGGCAATCTCACAGGCTATGAGTTTAAGAAGCTTGGGTGGAATTTCATCAGGCCCGCTAGCTTTAGAAGGGTTTAGCTGCTGAAGCTGCTTCACCACTCCTCTCCTGTCAATGTGTAGATGGCCAATAGATGGATAAGGAGACTGGCCCTTTGACGGTAAGCTCTGAATGTTTTCATGAGTGAACATGGTGTGAACATACACACGAATCCCGGAAGTAGATTGTGTGTACGTGTGTACGTGTATACCGGCTGTGCACACATAGTTCAATAAAATGCATAGAAATGGCTCGTTCTCGCAATAACTTCAGAACCGATTGATGGTAAAGAATGGGCTTGTGTGTGCATATGAGACGGACAATTAACTGATAAGGGTTATGAGGTTGACGTTCCAGATCGCAGAGTTCAATAACATACATTAAAATGGGTCTTTTTTTCTATATCTGGAGAACCATTTGATGAAATAGCATCATACTTGGTTTGTAAATGCATGTGGGAGAGACAAGGATCTGAGTTGATGTTGGAATCACAAGGTCAAATGTCAAGGTCAAATATGGTATTTTATGGAAATAGGAAATCAACATGAATGTGCAATACATTTCTGATCTGGCGATGGCGGAGGCATACATTTGGACCATGCATGGTCGAAGATTCATGTAGTTTGTTTTTGTTTTTTGTTTTTTATTATTTTAGACTTTTTTTTTTATTTTTGCCTAGATTACCAAATCAATTATGGAGGTGCTGCCAGTAATACTGGCTCTACTTTTCGTGAGGCTATCAACTGTACATGTAAGTTTTACTTCCTTTGATATTATTTGCATCAATTCTCATGTTGTTGACTATCCCATTTGTAACCATTTATGGGTACCACAGAGCGATTGCAAGACGTCAGGGGTGCATTGTGCCCCCAAGGGCTCTTGCAGGGTCCCCACAGTCATGGAAAATCCTTGAAAAATTTGTGGTCATGGAAAAGTTAGGGAATTTGGAAAATTTGTTAAAAGTCATGGAATTGCATTTACCTCTTGACTTTGGCAGCTTTCCAGTTTGTTGTTTCTTGTAATGGATGGCCATGAGGGGAGGTGGAGGCCATCATAACGTGTCTAATTTGGGAAACCGTACCAAAAAGGATGTCATGGAAAGCAGCAATTTAGTAATGGAAGAGTCATGGAATTCTGTTTTCAAATTTCTGTAGGAACCCTGTCTTGCAAGTGTTAACCCTTTCAAGACAATTGGCCACATTTTGTGGTTTGGCTTAATAACTTTTGATTAAGAGCTTTAAAAATTATACCACATGCATGAGTAGAAAGAGTGAAAATTCTGCACTCATTGCATCCATTTTTGTTACATGACCATATTGCGTTTGATGCCAGGAATTTTAAAAAGGAGATTTAGCTTTAAAATCCTTAAATTGGCAACACAATGAGAGATTAATAATCATTGTTTTTTATCGAAATTGGCCATTTTTTCAACTTTTCGACAAAGTTTCAAACCTTGTATATTGTTTTCAAAGACATTACACCTTATTAGAACCATGTAGCACGAAAAGAAAAATATTATTGTGGCCAATTTGAAGAACGAAATGTGATCAATTTAGCCCTTGAATAATTCCTGTCCTGAAAGGGTTAAAACCAAATTCCCCCCCCCCCCCTCCTCCAACACACTGTGCACACACACACACACACACCCATATATGCAGGGCTGCCAACGTTGGATAACTCGTTGAGAGTGAGACTCCCATAGGCTAATGATATAATTCAATAATTCAGGGGTCAAAATGAGTGAGATCAATAGAAATACATGCAAATAAAACAAAATCTTAGTGTTCGAAAAGAAGGAAATAAGTGAGTCACACTCTCAATGTGTGAGAGTTGGCAGCCCTGTATATGATGTACTCACACACGCAAATGTCCCCTTTCAGTCTATGAAACTTAGTTTTAGTGATATAAAAGGTGACATATTACCACAGAATTTTGGGGGTTGCATTTTTATTCTAGTTTCTTTATTTTTTACCATCCAGACTCAACCAGCTTGCCCAGATGACCGAACCAATGATGGAGATGCTACCAACAATACTGGCTCTAATTTTCGTGAGGTATCAACAATTAGTTTTACTTCCTTTGATATTATTTGCATCAATTCTTATGTTGTTGACTATCTAGACAATAGACTTTGATAAAATCTCTTGACAAAATTGTCTGACATAAACTATCTTATTAGCAGTGTCTTATACAATACCGTGGGAAATAAATTAATGTGTAGCTTGTAGGTGTGACAGGTCCCTCAGATGTGAGAGCAGGTACTTTGGTGCCACCCCCCACCCTTTAGCTTACCTTTAACTCGACAAAGAAGCACTGGTCAGATGTTGATGTAACTCAGTTCAAGTTTGTTGCGTGAGGGACAGATTATCCATTTAGAATTTGGAGGTCAAAGGTCACAGGTCCTTTGCATGTCTAATTAGGCTTATTACAATGTTAATTCCACAATGACATGTCACATATTAATGTACATGTACATGTAACTTGTGTGAAATATGTGGTATGATGCATAGATAATCCGATTAGATTTTGAAGTCATGGGGCCTTTCAGAGTTGAATGGTCAACGGTCAGAAAAGAGCTTTTTTCTGATATGGTTCCATTACCATGAATCAGATTGGGTGCATGCATAGATGAGGTTTTTCATGCCTCCGTCCACCGTAGGTAGTGGGCGGAGGCATAATGTTTTTGGGTTGTCCGTCCGTCCGTCCCGTTTTCATTCTCGCGATAACTAAAGAACCGATTAACGGATCAACTTCTAAATTGGCCAAAGCATGCATGTAGGAAGGACGATGCACTGATTAGTTTTTGAGGTGATGAGATTAACGTTCAAGGTCACTGAGTTCAATAAAATACATAAAAATGGCTCGTTCTCGCGATAACTTAAGAAGCGATTGGCGGAAGAACTTCAGAGTTGGCTTAAGTGTGCATATAAGAGGGGTAATGAACTGATTAGATTTTAGGGGTATGAGGTTCACGTTCAAGGTCACAGAGTTCAATAAAATACATAGAAATGGCTCGTTCTCGCAATAACTTCAAAACGGATTGATGGATCAGCTTTAGAATAGGCTTGTGTGTGCATGTGTGAGGGACAATGAACTGATTAGATTTTAGGGTTATGAGGTTCATGTTTAAGGTCACAGAGTTCAATAAAATACATAAAAATGGCTTGTTCTGGCCATAACTTTTGAAACAGCTAATAAAACATCTAGCCAAGATGTAGACTTCTACTCCACATCCGTCTACTATTAATCCTTTATTTTGTGATCTATATGACTGTTGTCACATATGCGGACAACACCACATCACAACAGTTCTTAGATTTCATGCATAAATTAGCATAATTAATTCATATAAAATAAAATTAAGATGTTTCTTGAAATTTGCATATACATTCCTAAAGAATGCATCATTAGCGACTCGCGTGCCAATTTTGGTCGCGATGGCACGATCTGCGGACGAGATAATAAGAGGGGGGACAAAAATACCCCCCCCCCCCAGGAATTTAAGCTCTCGAAATAGCCCAGGTAAGTTAGGGTTAAATCGGTTTTATCTTTTGATGTACATGTAGAGTGATTGTGAGAAGTTACTGCTCTTTGTTTTTTTTTATTCATGGATGTCCCCTTTTGAGTTATTTTACGGTCGCAAGTCCAATCGTGAGGTCAACATGATGCAAGTTGGTCAGGACTTGGCACCAGAAGATATTGAAGTTGAAATGGAGTATCTGCCCGAGGGCCACATGTTTGAGGTGGGTATAGTAATTGAACGTAACTCTGATGCTGAGTTATCAGGAATGGAAGTAGAAGGACATATTGAACACCACTGCAGTGTTTTGGAAATAATAACTCCAAATTTGAAAAAAGGCAATTCCCCCTTGCTCCCATAGCAGTCCCCCCCCCCCCCCCCCTCTCTAAATAATGAATCTTGCAGAACAGTATCTTTCTGGTAAAATAGTATCTACAACATATGGAGAGTAAAATTAGAATCCTTTACAATTTTGATTTTTAAAAATCTGATATAGGGGTCTCGGTTAAAGAAAAATAGATTTGCTCTGTATTATAGGAAATGGTTGAAGTTCATGACCTTTCGACCTCTTGTGACCTTTCATACTGTATAATTTTGCATAAAACATAGCACCAAGTTGTATAACTCAATAAATCCAACATTTTAAGGGGTCATATGGTATATATTTATGAAGAATTGTGAAGTTAGAGCAGATAAAAGCTATCAATACCCCTAACTTTCTACCACCAGCTGTAAAAGTGGGCGTGGCCAAAAAGTCCCTGGGGGGTCTCTTTCATCCCAGTTTTTTTTTTTTTTTTGCTGTTAACATCACTTTTCTGAATTGTTAGACCTAGGGCTACATGAAAATAACCATTTTGGTAAGTCACAAGGGGGGTGCACTATGACCCCCACTAGCCCATGGCCTAAATGGTTCATGGCAGCCATGCCCATGTAGGGCATGATCAGCCAACGTAACCCGGCTGCAAAACATATTTTATTCAGTCAAACATAACAAATGGATGCATTTACTTAACATGCATTTGCCACATTGATTACTTGCATTGTACAAAAAAGTAAATAACAGTGTGTTTTACTTATGCAAGGCCCAACAGTTGTTCTATAATATTTTATGCCTCCACCCACCGTAGGTAGTTGCAAGAGGCAGTATGTTTTGGGATCTTCCGTTCATAAGTGCATGTATGTACATTTTACGGCTGTACGTCTTTCTGTCCGTCCATCCTGTCTTCGTTCAAAACCATTAGATGGACTACCTTATTGTCCCCGCCGAACGAAGTTCGCGAGGGGACTATGAAACGGGCTCCGTTCGTGTGTGCGTGCGTCCGTCCGTCCGTGTGTCCGTGTGTCCGTCCGTCCGTGTGTGCTCAAATGTTAGAAAATGCTACTTCTCCGTCATTTCTTGGCCGATTTTGATTCTGATTGTTTTATCTGATAAGGCATGGTGAGGGCTTTCAAACTTCTACACAGAATCGTGAAATTCATTAATTATGCAAATTTATGCAAATTTATTCAAAATTGACGAAAAATGCTACTTCTCCTCCATTTCACATCGGATTTTGATTCCGATTGCTTTATCTGATAGGGCTGGATGGGGGCTTCCAAACTTCTACACAGAATTTTGAAATTCATTAATTATGCAAATTTATGCAAATGTATTCAAAATCAACAAAAAATGCATTATAATCACAAAACATTAATTTCATAATTCATTTCTCTTATTTTTCTTTAAGGTTCTGTCAGAAATTGCATAAATTAACAGCCATTTCCACAAATCTACACTTCCGACGGGGACATATTAGACCATGGGCCGAGGCCTGTTTTCTTGCTTAGTTTTCGAGTTCCGTGGTCCATCTCTGGGAAGTACCTAAAAATGTGCTAGATATGTTCAAAACATGTACCTGAAACAGGAATGACATGTTCCCACGTTTGAAACTTGGGCATTAAGTAGAAATGGCAGAAAACAAAGAAAAAGTAAAGAATTGGTTGCTAGGGACATTTTTACCTTAGCAACCATGAAATAGAGAGGTATTTCTTCGAATATTTTGCAGCAGATATAGTCATTAGACACAGAGATGGTATTTTGAGCAATGTGATGTCATGTAATGATGGTCAATCATATAAAATCTAATTTGCATATTAATACCTTATAGTAAGTTATCCTCCTAGAAACCAAGTATACATGTATGTGATCAAATGTCTCATGAAATGATCAGTGTAATCAGACATAGAATCAGATGTATTTGCTTTGCCTGAGGGGAGGACAGTGTCTGTCTGCTGCCCTATACCCCAACGTCCACCCCTCCCCACCCTAATCAGTTCACACATCAGCCCCCCCCCCCCCAAAAAAAAAAAAACAACCCAAAACACACACAGACACACATGTACATCCATGAAGTGAAAACAACATAAATGAATACGGTGTATCACCCAAAATAAGCAAGATGTTTTCTATCCAAATTTTCATAATGTGCCCATTCTCTTTTTTCAATTTAAAATTCGTACTGTGCCCATTCTCTTTTTTGAATTTACACACAGCCATCATTGTCACACATACAGATCTACTTGCACATGCACTGGCAAGCCCCCCCCCCCCCCCCCAAGTTAATACTGAATAACTGACCTAATCAGAAAATAGAATAAATGAATACGAGATATAAAGTGTTTGAGGTGTACAAATTAAAAGGCCTCTGAAGGTTAATCTCCTGTTTATCCTGGATACAAGCACATACCCCTCCACCCCAACCCCCCCCCCCCCCCCAGCACTTTTCATGTATTCCTTTTAATCATTTGTTATCCTGTTCTCTTAATATGTATCACCTTATTTCTCTCTCTCTCTCTCTCTCTCTGTGACCTTACATATGAAAAACAATGCAGGAATATAAGCATGACACATAACTGTATATTCATGTTGCATATTTTAATTTTTGATAAAATTCACTGTTGGATACTTGGATTTACAAACACTCTTGATATAATTCAAACCAGTCTTTACGTACATGTAGTTTGTATTAGCATCAAACAAGTACATGTGCGTAGGCCTGTATATATGTAAAATCACATTTTGCACAAAGTGTTCAACAAAGCTTGAACATTTTACTTTTCTCAGCAAGTAGTGATGTATTTTATTTATTCATGATTAAATGTGATCATGTCTGCCAAATTAATCAGGTAACCATTGTAACTTCTAAGCCCATGAATTGTACTTTACTAGTATTTTTGAAGTGTAAAACTCCTACTCACAGGTGCTTTGAAAACCACTTCCAAAGTGAATGATTACTACATCTCATACCCCTAATTTTGGAGCACATCAGCAAAAAGTACATCTCAGCAACAGTCAATAACTATGTACATGTACATCAGAGATTTCACATCTGGCCTAGAGTATAGCAACTTCATGGTCCTGATTAGAAAGCTGTCAATTCTTGAAATTCACTTCAATCTCATTCATTCGAACTTAAAAACAGAGACATGGATTGTCCCTATTTAGAAGATTTACATATAGATTAACTTTAAATTTGACATGTATTCAAAATCATACAAAAAAGATTATTAGTACATTGTTATTGTCAGAATATTCAATCCATTTCACTGTACTTGAGAAAGGCTTAAACTTGTTATCTAATTCGCACTCACAGAAAAATACAGAACATTGCATTATTTATCATTTTCGGATATTTTACCGCTCCCACTACAAATACATGTAGTAACACATGATTCCACACAAAATTACAAAATTATAAGATAGATGGAGCAATGACTATGAGAGGGCATATGAATCATGAAAGCTAATATGCAGAATAACGGTATTCCACACAATATGGAAATGCTTGTGAGAATACCTGGCTGAAAAAAATTGTAACTTTCAAAACTGTGATAAAACATGTAACACGTGTTTTGAAAAATTTATTTCGTAAGGTATTATGTGTTATGAGTGAAGCCCATCTGCATATTAACTGAAAAACATACGAATTTACATTTAAAAAAAAAATTGTTCTCACAAATAGGATTAACCAGACTATTTTGGGAGTGGTCAGATTTTAGATTGGGTAATCAACAAGCAGCAATGATATTATACATGTACTTTTGCAAAGTGAAGGGGTGAATTAGCACAGCCTGCATTGCATACAGCCACGCTGCCCTAGTATGTATGAATGTTGCCAATATTTCAGCATGTTGTTAAATTCGTGAAAATAACCCCCCTGCAGAATATATGGCATATACAGAAATTTCTGTAATTTTAATACATGTACTTCACAGCCTTTACCCGCTCCTACTTCTGCAATTGATTTACAGAAATGTTCATATGACTGTTCATAGAAGTTCTTCTCAAGACCTGCTTCTTTGTCCTTTGGGAGGAATCTTGTGTAGTTCTGGTAGGAGGTGAAGTATGGCTGAAGTGATATCTCACATTCAAAGCAAGAAGGTCTTTCAGACAAGTCTTGAGCAGAATCGTCTCATCTTTGCTCATTTATGCAGCTTGTACCAGCTTACCTGCATAAATTGTTTCTCTTTCGTTCTTTTTCTTGTGAATTGTTTATCCACTGTTTTGTCCTTTTTTCCATATGATGCACTGGACTGGAAGAACATGGTGAACCCTTGGCTAAATATATCATTCACATTACCTCAGTCATAGTTGTCGGACCTTCAAATGTGGCTCCATTACTGCTTCCGTCTTGCGTGGAATATCGATGGTCCTTGTGGCAGGGAGCATTGTTTTCAAAGACTAAAAAGAAACAGAAAAATATAAGAGATTTAATGCCATTTGCTCTTGTATAAAAAATGAAATACGATATACAATTTGATTTAAAAACACATTAAATCTAATCACCTTCTCCTACATTAATGTATATTGAACTTTTGAAGTGGAATTAAGTCCCCATAGCATACTGCCCGGAGTGGGGGGGGGGGGGGGGGGGGGCTATTTTAACGATAACGCTGATTGGTCAAAATGTGAATAGGTCTATCAATAGATTGTCTTCACCCAATAATTTTAGTATTTGTTAATATTGTAAAATAGGACACGCCATTCATTCACTCAGCATAGAAGTACTTCATTGCTAGCTTACCGGATTCAGGAACTCTTCAACTCTCTTACTATGCTACAAATTTGAGGCTTCAGAGTTGAAAGTGAAATTTTAAATAGTAATTAGTATTTTCCTCTCATGTATGAATGATCTAGAATGGACCATAGCCTGTTAACACACACAAAAGCTATTGAAGCCTATTCACCTGTAAATGCTATTGTGGAGTACAAGGTTACCTCCAGATAAGCTTGTCCATGTACTATAAGTGATTAATTGATAAATCTACTACATGTACATGTATAATCATGCATAGCTTTGCTAGCATGGCTAGAAAGTGAATGCCTAATTCATAATAAAAATGGGTGTTTAGACATTCATATTTTCATAATGAGACAGTCTACCTACAATGTTGTGATATCCTAATAAGGAAATGATTATTTGTGGGTAAATTCAACTGATTTTTTAGATAAGCCCACTCAAAAAGTCAAACTAAATTAAAGGAGTCAATTCACAACACAAATACCAATGCATGGGACTGGTAGTTGAAAAGTTGTGCCCACAGTTCATGCAAGTAAAACCTGGTGAAAATATGACTGTTCATAATAATGCTTTCCCCCAAAACACGAAAACATAACACTAATCAAATACCTTCTTGTTCTGCTCTTTCTTGCTTCTTCCTGGCCCTCTCAATCCTAGTTTTGTTGTGAATCGCTTGATTCAATGGTCATGGTGTAAGATGCTCTGTGTGGCAGACATGGTACATGCACACAAACACTCAGAGTACGAGGGCTGTGATTGGCCATTTGCACTCAGGTCTCTAATAGCCCAGCTGTGATTGGTCACTTAAGGACCAGATATGACATCATCATTGCAGGAAAGCTGTCTGCTCATTGTTGCAACTTTATATCCAAATTGTGAAAATATGCCCAAAATCTGCAAATGGGAACATTCACCACTGCTCTTAGATATATGTCCATTAATCATTTATGACAAAATAAAGTACTTCCCAGAGATGGACCACGGAACTGAAGAATTTTGAGGCTCGGCCCATGGCCTATATATTACGCACCGCGTAATTACTAATTCACTTGTTACTTTGCTCATGTATGCGTATGGGAAGGGACGATGAACTGAGTAGATTTTGGAGGTGAAAGGTCACAGGGCCTAAACATGTCTGATTTGGGCACTTTACCTCGCTAACGTTGGAACGTTTGTATTAAAAGTAAGGCAAAAATGTACATGAGGCCTCACATATGTCCTATTGTCCCCAGCGAACGAAACTATGAAATGGGCTCCGTAAGTGTGTGCGTGTGTCTATGTGTGCTCAAAATGATTAAAAAATGTTACTTAATGATAATAATAATTCAGTATTTATTAAGCGCTTATTAGTAAATTTCTCTAAGCGCTTTACATAGTGGATGCTTAACTTGAACTAAGACATAATAAGAAAAGTAAGATAACCGAGATACAATACTTCTCCTCTATTTCTTGGCCGATTTTCATTCTGATTGGTTTATCTGATAGGGCTTGATGGGGGCTTCCAAACTTTTACATGGAATTTTGAAATTCATTAGTTATGCAAATTTATGCTAATTTATTCCAAATCATTGAAAAATTCTACTTCTCTATTTCTTGACCAATTTTCATTCTAATTGTTTTGTCTGATAGGGCTTGGTAGAGGCTTCCAAACTTCTGAACAAAATTTTGAAATTCATTAATTATGCAAATTTATGCAAAGTTATTCTCTTCTATTCTTCTCTATCACAAATTACAAAAAAAATAATGCCATTCCAAATATCTACCCTTCGGTGGGGACATGTATTATGCATTCTATAATTTACATTTATCTTGTTTGGGCTTGTTACCACGCCAACTGCAAAACGGCTGGTCAGATTTCGATGTAGCTGATTAGATTTTGGAGTCGAAAGGTCAAAGGTCACAGGGCGTCATACATGTCTCAATTTGGGCTTGGTCACATACTTCAATAATAAAGCAAATTCCCATGCCGAAAATAGACTGGAATAGGCCATACTTGTACATTTCCAATCTGGCAATGGCAGAGGCATCCTTTTCGACCACACCTGCTCGAATTTCTTTTCTGTTATATAGGACTTCAGATACAATTTTACAAATCATAAGAGCGAAATAACAAGAAAGAAAAGAGAAATAAGGACAATGAAAATGAAATGAAAAGAAAATGTAGACAATCATAACAGAAGATAGCATGCAGAAAGAGGTGCAACAACCCGACTCTGTACTTGATGAGTGACCTCATGCATGATAGACTATAGCAAGATAGAGAACATACTACTGCACAGTAGCCATCAAGTGTTTGATGAATATCTCCCAGGTATGGTGTTTGCAGTGTCTTGACCTCTTGCAATTTTTCCTGTTTTATTTTGTGATTGCAGGAAGATGTGCTATTTGATGAAGGCAATGCAGAAGCTGCTCAACGGCACCTAGAAAAACACCAAGAAATTCTTGCTAAGGCAAAGAAAAAGGGAGACCAATCAGCCTCATACATGGTGAAGAGTAATGTTCGAAAGAATCCCCCCTCTTCATATGAAGTAGGAGAGAAGGTTTTCCTACGAGTAAAGGAAAAAAAAGTGGTGTAATTCGTGGCGGAAAACCATTGCATAAGCCATTGGTTTATAAAGCAGAAATCATTGACGTTAATCGTGAAAAGTTTCGATACAAAGTGAAGTATGGTGATGCAGGGAAAGACTGCATTGAATGGATCAGTGTGAATAATATCACTGCACTAACCAGAGCACAGGAAAGGAGCAAACAAATGGAAGCAAGAGGACGCTCTCAAAGAAAACTTACTTGCATGTGCGAGGATGATTATTGCAAAAGGACGCCGGCCATAGAGTGCAAATATAAAATGAATGCTGTCTGCTGCCAAAAACAGACAAAAAAGTGTCGCTATCATGGAGTAGGGTACTTGGAACAACAGCCTTCTTCAGCCAAACAAGCCTCCACATTACAACAGCCTTCAACATCACAAGTCCCTTCAACATTTTCAAATTGCAGATATAATCTATCCTCGCCCGATGTATTGGCAAGATTTTGGGGAGATTTTTCCAATGATCTTCGTCTGATGACATCAAATCTATCCCCTCAAAACAATGAGAGAAACTTGGATATAAACATACAAAATGCAGGACTTGAGTATGAAGAGCCAAGAACACCGGGTGATGGGAATTGTTTGTTCCATGCGCTTGCTGCACAGCTTCAAAGGACTACAAGTATCAGGGTCACACATAGTCAGTTAAGAGCCCAGGTAGTGGATCACCTCCACAGAAATCGCAATACTCCTGATGGGACTCACATGCGAGCATGGATTTTGAATGACTGGGATGGATATTTAGCGGAGATGGCTAGAGATGGTGTGTGGGGGGATGAAATCATTTTAGTGTCTGTGGCTAACATTTTTAATGTTGAAATAACTGTGATATCGAGTTTACCTGGGACGTCCTTACGAATTTTATCTCCTTCAAGGACTGATGTTCATGAACTGCCTATGCTTTTGTTAGGACACTTGTCTGAAGCACATTATTCCAGTTTAGTACCAAGAAAAGCAAATATTGTTGACCCAGAATTATTGTCCCTTGTTGATAAAGTTACAAAAATGAGTAGGTATGAAATCAGGGAGGAGATTGAATTACCTTCTGAAGATCAATATGAACCATTGAATATGAATTGTACCCAACTTGGAATGTCAGATATAACTCGATTCTGGGCATCCCATGTTTCAGAGAGAGGGGGCTTGCTACAAATACACAACAATCATTATGTATTGACGGATGAACAAGTGAATAGCTTTTTTCTTTTCAAAGAAGATCATGAACGCTTTGAAAAAGACAACAATGTTTGTGTGATGTATATTGATATTGCTCTGTTATATTGGCTTGTTAAATCTGGGAAGTTGGAACTACTTAGGATGAATAAGATTTCACATGGTTCCTTTTTGTATTTACATGCTGAAGATGCAGGAAGATACAGGGAATTTCATGATATTTTGATAGAGGAAAAGCGAATGGAAAGTTTAGCAAGTGCATATGAAACAAGTGAACAATGAAGCAAAAAGCACAAGATAGGTCGCATGATTATTCACAAAAGGCAGTTTGTTTAACCCTAGGCTTTGGACAAGGCCTCTCGCGCTGCTTGTCTTCGGGCATGGCATGGTCTAAAAATTGCCCAAAGCTCTGTACGTTTACAGCAGTGAGACGAGGAGCGTAGCGCCGAGGCATTTTCTCATTACCAAGATAACTTCAGTACAGCTGATCGGACTTGGATGTAACTAAGACCAAGTTTGTACCAAGGGGCAACGATGAACTGATTACCTTCTGGGGGTAAAAGGTGAAAGGTCACAGGGCCTAAAACGTGATTGTCAGATTTGGGCTCGTTATGCTAATTTCAAATTTTGATATAACTTGGGTTAAGTACATGTATGTACCGTATGGGGCAACAATGAACTGATTAGATTTCAGAGTTGAGGTCAATGGTCACATTATATTTTGTCTGAAGGTATTAAATGTTAATAGGAGATCAACACAGACTATGTTTATCTATTGCAAGGTTCATGCCAATTGTATTTGCCATTTTAACAATTATTCATAATTGCTGTTTTTTTTTTGTTACGTGTAACATCTCAATGCTACAATAGTTTGCAAGAAGTTTGCATGATCAAGCATTTCACTTAATCAACTCCTATGCGCGTTGTCTATATGTTTGAGTATTTACTGGTGAAAAATAAGCATCTCTATGAAGTGAATGACGTATTGGTTCTTACATTTGCGTGGTTCGTTCATTTCTACCCATGTTACAAGTACTGTACGGGTTACAGACTTTACTTTTTTAAATTAATATTTTGTATAGAGGCATGCTTCATTTTTACTTGCTATATTTGCACAGAAAGGGTTTATTCTGTATCTACAGCAATAAAGAAGGTTCTTGCCAAATGTATTTGCCATGTTAATAGTTGCTGTATCACATCTCATGCAGGTATTATTATGTTTTTTTTGCCATTGCATTAGTTGCAGTATATTTTATGATATTTTGTGCTGAAGATATGGATGTCAGGATATGTTTATTCCTCAGGTTTATGCAAGATTTTTTTGTGTGTGATTTTTGTTGTTAAGCTTTGGGTGGTTTGTAAATAACGTAAGTGAAGTTTCTTGCCACAGACTGAAATTTCAAAAATATTGTAAATATGACAGTCCAACATGATAAACATTTTCTACCTCAGTTCATTGTCATTGGCACAAATGAAAGCTTTACCAAGATTGCCAATAGAACTGTAAGATATTCATAAATATTCAACAATGAACTGATTAGATTTCAGAGTTGAGGTCAATGGTCACATTATATTTTGTCTGAAGGTATTAAATGTTAATAGGAGATCAACACAGACTATGTTTATCTATTGCAAGGTTCATGCCAATTGTATTTGCCATTTTAACAATTATTCATAATTGCTGTTTTTTTTTTGTTACGTGTAACATCTCAATGCTACAATAGTTTGCAAGAAGTTTGCATGATCAAGCATTTCACTTAATCAACTCCTATGCGCGTTGTCTATATGTTTGAGTATTTACTGGTGAAAAATAAGTATCTCTATGAAGTGAATGACGTATTGGTTCTTACATTTGCGTGGTTCGTTCATTTCTACCCATGTTACAAGTACTGTACGGGTTACAGACTTTACTTTTTTAAATTAATATTTTGTATAGAGGCATGCTTCATTTTTACTTGCTATATTTGCACAGAAAGGGTTTATTCTGTATCTACAGCAATAAAGAAGGTTCTTGCCAAATGTATTTGCCATGTTAATAGTTGCTGTATCACATCTCATGCAGGTATTATTATGTTTTTTTGCCATTGCATTAGTTGCAGTATATTTTATGATATTTTGTGCTGAAGATATGGATGTCAGGATATGTTTATTCCTCAGGTTTATGCAAGATTTTTTTGTGTGATTTTTGTTGTTAAGCTTTGGGTGGTTTGTAAATAACGTAAGTGAAGTTTCTTGCCACAGACTGAAATTTCAAAAATATTGTAAATATGACAGTCCAACATGATAAACATTTTCTACCTCAGTTCATTGTCATTGGCACAAATGAAAGCTTTACCGAGATTGCCAATAGAACTGTAAGATATTCATAAATATTCAACAATGAACTGATTAGATTTCAGAGTTGAGGTCAATGGTCACATTATATTTTGTCTGAAGGTATTAAATGTTAATGGGAGATCAACACAGACTATGTTTATCTATTGCAAGGTTCATGCCAATTGTATTTGCCATTTTAATAGTTCTAGTATCCCATCTCATGCATGTGTTATCATGTGGTTTTGCCATGACAGTAGTTTTAGTATATTTTATGGTATTTTTGTGCTGAAGATATGCATATCAAAATGTCTATATTCATCAGGTTTATAGAAGAGTTTTAAGCATCTACTGTTAAATCTTTCACAGCTTTAATTGTTGTATTTTAGGTTTTTGTTTTAGAATTGTGTCGCAATATAGAATATTCACAATTATTCATAATTGCTGTTTTTTTTTTTGTTTTGTTTTGTTTTGTTTGGCTGCAGTATCTTTGTAGGTATATACTTTACTCCATGTGTACAATATATTTTGCCAACTTTTTAAATCTTGATTTAAATCATGTTACGTGTAACATCTCAATGCTACTTCCTATATTTGCACAGAAAGGGTTTATTCTGTATCTACAGCAATAAAGAAGGTTCTTGCCAAATGTATTTGCCATGTTAATAGTTGCTGTATCACATCTCATGCAGGTATTATTATGTTTTTTTGACATTGCATTAGTTGCAGTATATTTTATAATATTTTATGCTGAAGATATGGATGTCAGGATATGCTTATTCCTCAGGTTTATGCAAGATTTTTTGTGTGTGATTTTTTGTTGTTATAGATTTGGGTCGTTTGTAAATAACGTAAGTGAATTTTCTTGCCACAGACTGAAATTTCAAAAATATTGTAAATATGACAGTCCAACATGATAAACATTTTCTTCCTCAGTTCATAGTCATTGGCACAAATGAAAGCTTTACCGAGATTGCCAATAGAACTGTAAGATATTCATAAATATTCACAATTGCAGCTATTTCAGTATTCTTTGTGGTATTTTCATGCCAAAGATGCTAATGTAAAGATTTTTACATTCTTCAGGATTTAGAGAACTGTTTTAAGGATTCACTTCTATACCTTTCATCACTTTAATTTCTTGGATGTGATTTCTTTCCGTTTTCGTGATGTTTGTATTAAATGTAAGTAGCTTCTTGACTCAGGGTGATATCCAGTCATTTTTGTTGGGTATTCAAGGAATGTGTGTTATTGTATTCATGCAACGGCTTTAATGGTTTTGTCAAGAACTTGTTCTTAATAAAAAGTCCTGTTTTCAAACTTTATAATTGTTTAGTTAATAATTTGTGATTCTTCACTTTTGAATAAATAAGAGACATGTAGGTTCGTGCAACTATTAATTAATGTGTATGTGTATCAAATTAAATTTCATTTCATCTCTCTTACGGTAGTCTCGATTCCAGACTTTGCGATTTTCTCTACCTCCAGAGTATTCTCACCCGGCAGATGTGACTTTTTTCTGTACCTCCATAAATCACCTCTGCAATAAAGGTGCAAACCTAGATGCTGGTTAGTGAAAGCAGTTGACTAAAGATAGTGTTTCCTTAGTTTGATATGTAAGTCTAAACGTCTCGAAGCCAGACTATTGATACGGTAGCAAATAGTCCATCGCTGTGCCTCCCCCGCCACAGAAAATCCTTCTAACCCCGGTCATGAATAGTATTGACACCTATGGATATGGTATTTAACTTTAAATGTAGATTTCAAAATTTCAGGACAAACTGGATAAAATAATTTACAAGAAACACTATTTTCTGAAAATGTTTAGATGTGTAGAGTAAATTTAGGAAGGTAGTGAGAGTGAGCGCTAAGTTGGAGGAAAGAAGGGGTGGGGATGGGGAAGGGGCATTTTGGGGGGGGGCGTGTTTACGTATGTCTTTAGTTTTTTGGGGGGGGAATGGGGGTTTGAACAAAATATTTCCTTTTTAATTTGATGTATTGCAATTGCAATAGATTTCTGGTGACGATTAACATGTATAGTTCAATCTGTTTTCCTTCGGGATGTATTCATTATTACTTTTTATGTAAACATTTTTTGTGGTTCCCTGCCTGGCAGATAAATAGACTAAAACTGTACGGGAATAAAGTTTTGCTGCTCGATAGAAGGGCCTTAGCATGATAATACAATCTTATTTATCCAGTTACTATTATATTACCTTTCTCCATGAAAAAAAAAATCAATAACACACATAAATAAAATGGGAAACAAGATTTGTAAAAAGTTTTATGACTTTTTTGTTTCTTTCTACCCCCACCTATGGCCTTATGCAGCGGAGGGGGGGGCAGCATGGGTAGTTGCCCCCCCCCCCACCCAAAATTTTGAAAATGTGCATTTCTTTACTGAAAATTTTCACAAAATCAACCAAAAGTGTTTACCAGTTTCTTCAGTTTCACTTTCAAAAATGCAAAAGTTCTCTCGTGAGCAGCCCGGTCGCTTCACTCCCTCGCTTTTGTGGTTCTTCAAAAATTTTAACGCGTCTTGCTCCCCCAGGAAAAAAAAATTCTGCGTACGACCTTGCCCTCACCCTTTCTCTGTTCCTCACTGCTACAACCATGACCCGAACCATCACCACCACCTACGACAATCACAATGACGATAATAAGACATTGCCTTCATGATGATTAATGAGAAATGTGTGATAGGTCTGTTTCATAGGTTTCAGAGCGGGTTAAACAGAGTCCTTCTTTGAGCCCTTTAGAGACCTGCCGCCCTCTGTTTTCCCAATGTTACAGGATCCATATCTGGCAATTCGCGGTTTTGCACCAATTTGCGCTTTTGTACTCCAACATGTAAATAGACTATAAGTAAGGGAGTAAAGTTTCGCTGCTCAGTAGAAGGGCCTTAGCATGATAATACCATCTTATTTATCCAGGTAAGTCACTTCATCTTTTATGAGCTGCTCTTCCACTACACCCTACACATGGGCCGTGGAACCGGGGGGGGGGGGGGGGGGGGGGGGGGGGGCTGCAGCCCCCCCCCCCCCCCCACTTTTTTGAGTAGACACGTAAAAAATATACCCCCAAAATTTTCAAAATTTTTATTATACACGTCAGCCCCCCCCCCCCCACTTTCAAAAACGTTCCGCCGCTCCTGCTACATAACAAAATAATTTTACTATTATATTGCCTTACTCCATTAAAAAACAGTAAATAACTCAAATAAATAAAATGGGAAACAAATTAAATATTGTTAATACATTTTAATACTTTCTTGTTTCTTTCTACAACCTCCTATGGCCGTACGCAGCGGGGGAGGGCAGTTGCCCCCCTCCCAAAAAAAAATTGAAAATGTGCACTATGTATAATAAGTGCACGGGTATGTGCCCTGCTGGAGACCCCCTTTTTCAGCTTTCCAAAGTAGTTCCGTAGGTACTACTTTCAAGCATATCTGCAGTTCTCTTGCCTCTTTTTGCTTGTCATCCGCTCCCTAGGTACTCCTTTTTTCTGTGCTGGGCTGTCGGGTTTTTAGTCACTCGAATTCCCTTCTCAAGACCCCCATTTTACAACTCCCTGTCAAGTTCTTCTGTTCTCTAGATCCTATTTTTCATGCATTATCTATTGAAAATTCAGTTGCCTAGGCCCTCTTTTTCCGGTATCGCGCAGTTCCTTAGCCCCCAATTTTTGACTTGGCCGGGGCACACCCCCATCCATGGGCGTAGACAGCGGGGAAGGGGGGGATGGGGGTATGCATACCCCCAACTTTTCAGGTGGGGGGATGGTGTGTACAAACACCCCCCCCCCCCAGGTTTCATCCCACCAAAAAAATATTAATAAACTTCTCTCCCTAAGAATTAAATAATAATAATGATAATAAGAATAATAATAATAATAATAGTAATAACCATAATATTTATATTAATAATTTTGATAATAATCATAATAATGACTATATTTATGTTAATGATTATGATAATAATAATAATAATAATAATAATAATAATAATAATAACAAAATGTGGAACATACACATTTCTATTATATATTGTAGACAAAAATAATTTGATATATTATATTTAACAATGTCATTCAAATTTATAAATTATTTTTTCAATTAAGATATTATCAATTTGTGTACAATGTTGTAGATTTATATAATGTTTTTAATATCTATCTACAATTCTGTTGTTCCTTCTGACTTTTCAGATATATTTCTACACTACTATAGCGAGTGAAAACCATCTACTTTAATATACAACGTGGGTGTCAATCTGGGAGCCATATGGATGTATAATTCTTTAAAAAAAATTGAATTGCACGGGGAAGAAATTTTCTGTGTGACCATTCTCCAATATATTTTAGCCAGTGGCGGCACCAAGGGGGGGGCACCCCCCCCCCCCCCCCCGTTGCCCCCAAATAATTTTTGGAGTGAAAAAAAATAAAAGGGCGGGAAATAAGGAAGAAAAGAAAAGGAAAGAAAAAAGAGAAAAAGGAATGGAGAAAATAAGGAAAAGGAAAGAAAACGGAAACTTGGAAAGCAATAACGGCATCAAGGTGGGGGGGGGGGGGGCATGGGCAAATTTGTTCGCTCAGCTCATGTAAAATTTTTGCTCGCTCGCTTCGCTCGCTCGCAATACAGGCCTATAACTCCCACCACATAATCCGACCGCGAGATGATCAAATGTCCTCATATTGGGTAGTTTTATAGCCGAATATGTAATTTCTGTACATTTTTACGGCAAAAAAAATTGTCAAAATTTTTCTCTTTATAATCGGACAGTTCAGCTAGATGCTAAAAATATCCTCGTATCTGGGTAGGTTTATAGCCAAAAATTCTGTAGATGTTCACTATAAAAACTAAAAAACAAAATTTGTCCACCCTTGCCCCCCCCCCAACAAATCCTTTTGCCCCCCGTTTGCCCCCCCCCCCCACTTTGAAAATCCTGGTGCCGCCACTGATTTTAGGTGATTTTTTGAAAGTCATAATGCAGAAAAAAAAATATTTAGATTAGATGTAGGCCTACATATAATCATTGTCAATTTAGAGGGTTCAGTTGGTAACTTTCCTTTATAATATTTTTTACACTCATGTTATAAGTAACAACTTTCGAAATTGAAATGAAAAAACAGTCAAAGGAATCGAATGTGATGGGGAAAGAGGGAATACGCCATCCCCAATATTTATCGAGGATGATAAACTGTGTCATCATCACCAAGTTGTATCGTATAGAAGAATGATGAAATGGCCATGATGGCAATCATAACATGAAGCCCCGGTCAGAAGCACCGCTCCGGGGATTGCATGTGGCCGCCGTGCCCCCTAATTTTTCCTTTAAATTTTTGCAAATGAAAGTCCATCACATTGTGTTTTCTCCATTTTTATATAGCAATGTAATTGCAACCTCACAAATTTTGAAAAATTTTTGCTCGCTCGCTTCGCTCGCTCGCTCAATATTCAAATCATACTACAAAACTGCAAAGCATGACGCTAAATCATCTTGGACATGAAAAGAGAAAATAATTTTGTAATTCCATGGTGGACCTCATGTAAAGTTAACATCAAAGCAAGAGTGAGCTTATGCATGAATTTAGACACTTGTGCAAACAGTGTGATTTAAATTTGTATACAGTACACTCACATTTATTCATCTTATTACTAGCTAGTAGTGATCTACCTACTGATGACTTTACATGAGGTTTATCATGGATTCTATAGACATTCATACAATTACAATACATGTGTTATTTGTGTGCTGCTTACTCATAATGCCTATGACCATTCTTTTCCTTTCCTTTCTTTTCTTGTAGTGCTGAGGCTCCAAAACCAACTGTTCACATTGCAGACTGGCAGGCACATGGTGAAGCCCGGACTTTAGCATTTGCTGCAGAGCATAATATTCCACTTTCAAAGGTGCCAGACCTCATTGGATACGCAAAGGAAATGTCCAAAGACCCAAAGGCTTTGGACAAAATCAGCATGGGACGTACTTCAGCCAGTTACAAACTAACCCATGGATTCCGTTATGTTACCAAGAAACGACTAGTCCTCGACATGCAAATGTATCCCTTTTCCCTGAACGTAGATGAATGTTTCAGCAACAACAACCAAAAAGTGTTTAGCATCATGGTTGCCTATTTTTCACCTGAGAAAGGGGAGACAATTATACAGCACTATAATTCAATCAGTTTGACAATTGTCAATGCCAAGGTCCTGAAGGAAACCCTCATGTCATTACTTGAATCTGACAATATACCTCTTCGCAATCTGATATCAATACTATGCGACTCAACCAATTACATGCGAGGAAAGCGTGGTGGCTTTGAAACTCTAGTTCGAGATGAAGCAAGCCACTTACTGGATATAGACGGAGATACGTGCCATCATATCCATAATGCCAGTAAAGTATTCTGCAAGTATTTTGATGGCATCATTGAAAGTCTCACTGATTACTGGCATACAGACTCCAAATTTTGTACAGACTTGAGGGAATACCTGAAAGAGATCTGTGAAATTTTGGAGGTACCATTCCATATGCCAAGGAAAAGGATTCCACATAGATGGCTCTCAGTGCATGATGTTCTTGAGGAGGAGATGCTTGATCCACTTACTGTGTTATATTGGGCTTGGTTACCACAGAAAGAGAAAGCAACATATCAAGACATTCTTGACAATATCCTGGAAGGTCTTCCTCAGAAACATCTGAAACGAATTGCGACCATTGTCAAGCTGTGCAGAGACAAGAACCTAACAGAAGATGGGAAGAAACGAAAGCAACGTGTGGTTGAGAAACTGTTTTACACCAGAGATAACACATTGTTGTTTATTCACACATACCTATCAGTTCTCCCCCTCCTGAAGTCATTTATATTGACCTTTGAGCAGAAAGCTCCTATGGCACATCGGATTCATGACGAGCAACTGGCCTTGCTGACCTCCTTCTTGAGCACCTTTATCAAGCAGGAAAAGATGAAAGACATTCTTGCAAAAGATCTGGCCAAGTTAGATGTTGAAAGCAAAGAGAATCACCAGCCACTGAATGAAATATTCTTGGGATTGAAAGCAAGAAAAATATTGCAGAGAAAACGCCAAGTACCTAATGCCATGATGAGCAAGCTTCTGCCAACTTTGCAGGAAGCATATGTAGCTACAGCAAAGTACTTGCTTAAGAAGCTTCCCATCACAAACCCACTGCTAAGGAGACTTGGTGCTATAGACCCTGCAGCTCTACACTTAAGACACAGTGCTACCGCATCTCTTCTGAAGAAACTACCTGAGCATTTTCCTAATATCATCAAAGATGATGAGCATGATCAATATGTCCAAGAAGTTCTAAGGATCACATATGATCCTACTCTTCCACCAGCAAGTGCCAATGGAGTTGCTGTACGGCTTGATCATTGGTGGGCTCTTGTTCTGAAGTCTTACCCAGTTCTTGGGAAGGTTATCAAAGCATGTCTCTCTGTCATAACATCTCCAATTGTGGAACAAAACTTCTCTGTCATGAACAATCTGATAGATTCAAACTCTAATCGCATGCACATAGAGACCTTCAGTGCAATTCAGACTGTGAAATACAATATAAGAGCACACAACACGACTAGCATTAAAATGTTCCGTAGGGATGATTTTCTGTATTCACCAGTTGACTGTGCTCTTTGCTTTCACATGAAAACAGCTTCAGCACGGAAGAAGAAAGAAGAGCAGCAAAAGGCAGAGGCTAAGAAAGCAAAACAGAAATCAGAAGAAAGTGTGAAGATAACTAAAATATCAGTACACTCGAAAGCAAAGCAGCTAAAAGCATGCATTATTAGAAAGAGGAAGGCAGTAAATGAAGTGAGCAAAGAGCAAAGAACAAAGTCAAAGAAACCAACATGAGAAAGTAGAGAAACCCCAACATCCAGTTTCAAAGCAAAGCAGATCCAGGCAAAAAAGAGGAAGGCCATAGAAACACTACACACACAGTGCAAGAAGAAAAAGGCAAACTAGTTGCAGTAGAGTAAGTAGTGTTACATCAGGCAAAGTGTCAATTAGTGGCTTTCTGGGCAGTTCTGATTGAGAAAAAGCTCTAGCTTCAAGGGGGCTTTGCCGGGGCGCTGCCCCTGGACTTTCCTACTTTTTTGAGCAGTCCTAGTGGCATCCCTGAATGTTGAATATCAGATGTGAAATGCCGTCAGGTTCTTCATTAGATGATTAATATCTTAAAGGGAAGAATGCAAGTGTTGTGTAGGTTTCTCTCACATGTCTCTGTAAAGAGGAAATATATTGATAAGCAGGAGACTGCAAATGATCCCATGTTTGAGTGGTGCATCTTTGGACTTCAACAAGTGCTGTCTTGCCCTTTAGCATGTACTTTAATTGGAAGATGCCCATATAAAAGGTAACAATGATGAGATCATAAGCAGGATAGGTATGCATGTGTTATAAGTTCTTCATCAACCTTGCTAACTCCATTAGAGAGTGCAATTATTTCACTTTTTTTTGGTTTCCAGCTGTAGAATGCATTAAAAGGAAGTATGAATTAACAGGATCCTGAGGCCAGCACCTAGGCCTGAAACCCCTACCAATTTGCAGGGGAGTACACAGGTCTCGCTTGAATAACCATATCCATTTGTAGGGATTCTAACTCCTATACAGGTCCTACGCATGCAATTGCATGTGGAGTTCTGTTGAGGTGTACTGGTGTATACATACGTGCTGCGGGTACATTGGCACGCATGAAAGACCAGGAGCCAGCATGGCACAGCCGAGCTGGGGAAGCATGCAGGAACTGCATGCAAGAGAACCCTCTCACACACTGTGAGTGATTGGCCAGGTTTTGGGGGGATTTGGAGTCCTTGCGTAACATTGGTTCGATTAATTCCAGGATTCATTTCACACAGAATAAAGGCCAAGTGAGTGTGAACACCTTAACCCATAAAAGGCCCCAATCTATATTCTGTAAGGGTTTTTTCTCTGCTAAAATACTGATCCATGTGTAGGGATTTTCTCCCGCAAAAAACAGACCCATTTTGGTGGCACGTCCCTGTATGCATTATATACAGAAGAAGGGGGGAGGGGAAAATATACTAGTAATTCACCCAGCAGATGACTTAAAAGTGCAGAATTGTGGTATGAATGTATTTCGTCAAAATTATGTTCTTTTCTCTCTTTTTCTCTTTTGTTCAACATGTACAAGTTGCAAAGTTTGCTCTTAGAAATCTACATTTTTAATGGAAAGGTCCATTGCAAACCTCACAGATAATCCAGACCAAAAAAAAAAAAAAAAAAAAAATCTCCATTTTGAAATCATTCCATTACCACTAGGGTTCCAGGTTTGATACCCGTCTACTTGTATACATTATTAATTAAAATTTTGAAGCACAATGTAGAACAATATTTACTAAATTCAGATAAATTTTCAGCCCGTAAGATTAAGAACTCTGTTTTTTAGAGACATTCAAACATTAAAAATGCGATTATCTCGAAAAGTATTTTTTCATGCGCGCAGCTGCTAGGGCCCTTCTGCCGGGCAGGCGACGATATGTGAGTTCAAAAATATTTGCAAATATATATTCCTACTTAAGGCAATTTTTTTTGGCAAAATATTCAATGGAAAGGGGAAGCCGACGTTAAGGCGAATTTTTCGATTCACCTTAACGTTTTCGGCACTGTTTTTCCCCATTTCCGTAGGGGTAGGAGGCATTCTATCGATATAGAGGGTGCCAAATTATATTACTACAAAGTTTTGTTCGGTAGGGAGAACTCATTTTCGTACAATATAACGTGGAAAATCTATATATATATAAAACGGTTGGGGACCTAAAGTCCTGAGGTTGGACTTAGGGCGATGTCTGTTTTTCTTGATTATATCAGTAGTTTGGGGATTTACTAAAAATACCTTATCACACACAAAAGGTAGTTATTATACGATTCTTTTTGCCATAAATGTAAATTGAATCAAATTAATTCTAAACATATACTAATATTTTGAATCCATTAATTCTCTGTAATGTCATTTCGCGCTGATAAACGTATATACAATAAAAAATAAAAAAATCGCCTTTTAGTTGTATCTGGGTATATATATATATATATATATATATATATATATATATATATATATATATATAGGAGCAATTCCATCATGTAAGGTGACCTGTAAAATTTCTAACTTCTTCTCCTCTTAATAATTTTTAAACAGCTTTGTTGAGTAATGTTTCCTGCCCACACCAGTAGCAATTGGTAATGCCTATCAGATCCACTTATCAAATTTTCTTTGTTTGTTATGAAACTATATGCAAATTGAGAGACATAATGGTGTGACATCTCAGGGACATTGTTTTTACCATGGAAACTTCAAATGATTATTTGTGCTCCTACAGGTGAATGGAGCTAAAGCTAATAGCACCTGCTGTTGTTGATACATATGTAGTAAATGAATGGCTCATATGAAAGTTGTAGCCTCAGACACTAATTGACGGGCCATGAATTAATCGTAAAGGCGTGACAGCTAAATCTACCGGCATGACATTGTAACAGCGTGACAGAGTTAAAAAAAAACTCTTCTGTGACCTTAAAGTTTATGGTTTGACCTAAACTTTGTTAAATTTTATTACTAAAATCCAATTCCCATTATTTTTTTAAACATCTGTCAGAAACTATAAGTTGAAATGGCAACAAAAATTAATTTTATTAGACTTTAGTCCCAAATCATGGGAAATTAAAATGATTTGTCAGAATGAAACATCCTAACACAGAGGTGATTAGTAACTATTTGTTAGGGAAAATTGCTATTGATTATAAATAACCATTTAAACTACTTGAACCTTTACAAGACGAAAAGCTGTAGTGAACCAGAATGTAGAAAATTTAGGTATTTAAGCGACATAATTGTGTATGAATTGGAGCCTAAAGTGGTTACCTGATTCTTCCAATTACACAAAATAAAATCTAGGCATGTTTGATGTTTTTTGAAAAAATTAAAGAGGTAAATGCAGTGTAGCAAAGTTTTATTTGGACATTGCACATAAATCACTCAATAAAGGCAAAGATGAATCATCTTTGAAGTTGAAAATTTTCACATAATTTGTTCATAAAATCTGTTGAATTGTATATCAAATTAAAGATAAAGGAATAGTCGTTGAATTGCTTATTGTTACAAACCATGTTTGTTCATGCATGAACAGATATGGTCCATTAAGCATATTGATGCTCATTTTTAGACCTTTTTGTGATCATTATTACCACCACGCACGAAGATGTAGCTAGTGCTATGGCGCTCATTCCACGTGGAAAGGGCACTGCTGCTGCTACTTGTTATTCCAGCAAGGAGCTGGTCAGCAACATCGTGAAGGCAGATGTGGCTGCCGTCCTGCCTATGATCCACTCTCTGTCTGCTCAGATTGCAACCACCACCCACATGTCCAAAGAAAAAACCCCAGCTGTGTTACAGCTCCATGACAATATTCCAGAGGTTAATATATTTTTTATTTTTATTTTTTTTTTATTTTTTTTTTGGGGGGGGGTGCCTGAAAGTGATGGTGAATCTACGACTGCTGTGGTAAGGGAAATATCAGAAAAAGGCTGGTGTACCCCTCAAGTCTGGCATTCACTAGAGCACTGACAAGATTAGGAAGGGTTGCGGGAACAAATTATGTCATTTCGGCATTCTTTCTGCGCCAGACGCAGAAAAAGTGTGTGAATCATTTATTGGGACATTACTACGAATCTTTGCGTACTGACTGCAGTCATAACTGGGAGTGTCCTAGGAATCAACTGGGAAGGTCGCGAAATGCCGCGGAAAATGCTGATCATAGCAGGACAATGCGGACACATTGGATCACACCAGGAGTGGTAAACTCACGGACTAGGACAATCAGGATGATTTCCCGACAACCATTTAGATATGTGGCCAATATCAGGAAATAATGCAAGGTTATTAATTCGGCGCCGACTGTTTTTTTTTTTTTTTCTCATATGCATGCTAGCCGTCATGGAGATCACACCAGCTGCAATTCATCTTGCTGTATTGCTTAAAATCCAAGCTGAGAGAGATACTCAGCTAGCCCTGTTGCCTCTTGCGTGTCTTGACCACAAATGACCACAGCGGCTTCGTGCACTCGCTTATATAGATCCGCATTGGCTCCACACTTTCCTGACACATTCTGCGTGGCTTCCGCTTACATTCGCGAAGCTGTCCGGCACCGCGGAGGCTTTCAGGAGCATCAGCTGGTAAACAGACTTGTATTATATATCATACATTATTGTCACTGAGCCTGATCGGTTAGTCATGGACGGACATTTGACAAATTGTGAAAGTTTGAAGGCCTGTAGAAAATAAGTATTTCATTGAAGAGGGCTATTTTATGTTTTATTGTGAAGGGCATCACTGAAGGAGTTGAAACTTGATAAAATTTGGTTGCCATGCTCGCCTACTAAAATTATAATCCATAAAATATTAAATGTCACGGACAGACAAAATTCCTACTCTTAACCGATCAGGCTCCACTATCTATGTATACAATGTATTTACAAGTTGGTTACATAGTTCATGTTTGTACTCTCCTACACTCTATTATCGTTTCCAGCTTTGTGTCATTATCTATAATATGCATGAATTGTTTTCACAAGTCTGTTATACATTGTTATTTATACTTCATGTTTGTTTGTACTCTCATACCCCAAGAGGGGGTCGAAAGAGTCAATAAAATTCTACAAATTCTAAAATTCTACATGTACCTAAAGCCACTTTAAATGACAAATTATTAGTCAGCACTAAACAATCACTACAGGGTGTTCTGTACGTAATACGTTTATTTGATCTTTATCAAATAAACTTCTTTGTAAGAGGATACAAAAAATTATCATTAATGAAACTGGGTCGTCAAGCGTGTCTGATGCAGCACGGTCATTGTTTACAAATTGGGCAGACGAGCCAGCAGGCAAAACACAGCTGCAGTCTACAGCATTCCGGTCTAAGCAACAGACGTGGTTTAAAACAAAGAGAAAGGCCGTGGGAAAGGCAGAGGTCGGCAATTTTCAAAGGCGCGCAAGGCTATAAATGGGTCAGGAAAGTAACATGATATTTAGCACCGTCCGATTGCTATCCGTTGTGACATCTGATGGTAATCGCTCATCAACTCAACTGCCATCCGACACATATCGCATAGCAAGCAGTGACATCTGATGGCCAACGGACTACAAAAGGAGAGTCAGCCGACACTCACTCCGCAGATTTACATCAGACACTACAGCACCAAGATCCTGAAGATGGCTCCAAGAAAGAACAGACATTTTCGAGGATAGAAGGCAAAGGAGAGACCTCCCAGCATCCCTGAACAATCTCACGTGTCAGAAGAGTCCTCTGTGCCTCCTCCTGAAGATGCAGAGACGGAGGATATACCTATGCAGGCCCCAATCACTGCTCAGCCCCATGGCTCTACCTGCATTATTGGTATTACTGTATAGCAATGTATTCATAGTAACTAATAAAGCTTCACTTGTTATCTGGACGTCAGACAATGAAGTCAGGTTGCAGTTTTGTTTCTTTCCCCTTACACTAAGAACACAATAGAACCCCAAGAAGAAGGCGAAGACATCCTCATCCATTCACAGCGGGGTCAAGGAAGGTCAAATATCGTCATCAGCAGCAGAGTTACAGCCTACGACGACGCAATAACAGCTGTGAATGAGCTGAGAGATGATCTGGAAGAGGCAGAGGTGAAATTAAGCTAAAGAAAATGTGTAACAGATGAGTGCTCTATACTTCATGAAGCAGCATCACTCCTGAGAAGGAAGTTGTAAGAATCAAGTCACAGGAAACCGTAATTTAGTTTTTTCATTTTAAGGACACCATAGATTTTCCAGAATCGTTTTATATACGTAGATATGTATTGCATGGAAACCAAAAGATATAATTATGTGGGCACGGATTCAAGGAAGGTAAACTTTGTTTTACCTACTTCTACTCTTACTAGTGTACATTCCGGTGTATGCAATGGATTGGAGTTGAGTTGAGTGTTAATAAACAAAGACCCTTTTGAAATTACCACATTGTCTGAAAGAATAATATGTAGATATCGGATTCTACATTAGTAAAACAAAGTCGACTCTTCAGCGGAAACAATTGGACGAAGGACTTTGACACACGAGACCCCCCGTACGTACAGGCTCGGGTGTGATCTACTCGCGAACACTTCATAAACACAAGTCAAGACGTGACGTGAAACAGTGAGTAAATGAATGAAACGAAAATTAGATGTTGAATCGGCTGGACTATTCACTTAACTATTGATTTGATATACGATTGGTGCATCAAATGAATTGCAATTATGGATGGAATGACTTCTCCAAAATCCCCAGTTAAGAAAGCTAAAGATGAGCATCATGAGGAACAAAGCAATGCCAATGGCATTGCCATGATTGCCAGTGATTATATTGACAAGGGGATTGCACCAGCGGAAGGATAGACTACTCTTAGATCCCCAGTTTGGAAAGATGAGGAACAAACCAATGGCATTGCCAGTGATAATGGTGATACAAAGGGGAGTGGTGCAACAATGCCACAAGATGATGTTGTCGTTGATGAATGCTATGGTGATCATGATGTTCATGATCGAAGACAAAGTGAACCGCCACTCGGCGATTTCTACGGTGATCGTGTGCGTGATCGTAGACAAGGTAAACCGCCACGAGGTGGATTCTACGGTGATCGTGGTCACGATTGGAGACAAAGTGAACCGCCACGAGATGGATTCTACGTTGATCGTGGTCATGATCAGAGACAAAGTGAACTGCCATGAGGTGGATTCTACGGTGATTGTGGTCATGATACGAGACAAAGTTTACTGCCAAGAGGTGGATTCTACGGTGATCGTGGTCATGATCAGAGACAAAGTGAACCGCCACGAGATGGATTCTACGGTAATCGTCATGATCAGAGACAAGGTGAACCGCCACGAGATGGATTCTACAGTAATCGTGGTCATGATCAGAGACAAAGTGAGCTGTCACGAGGTGGATTCTACGGTGATCGTGGTCATGATCGGAGACAAAGTGAACCGCCACGAGATGGATTCTACGGTAATCGTGGTCATGATCAGAGACAAGGTGAACCGCCACGAGATGGATTCTACAGTAATCGTGGTCATGATCAGAGACAAAGTGAGCTGTCACGAGGTGGATTCTACGGTGATCGTGGTCATAATCGGAGACAAGGTGAACCGCCACGAGATGGATTCTGCGGTGATCGTGGTCATGATCATAGACAAGGTGAACCCCCACTACATGAATTCTACCGAGATCATGAACAACAACAAGAAGACAGATCATACTCGGGGATGCTAAAAGAATTGATCAGATTTACGGCAGAAACTAGTCTGCCATCACCCACTTTGGAGGCTTTTAGTGGGGATCCCCCAGAATATTTGACTTTCATGAGAAATTTCCAATATGTAGTGGAAAAAAGAAGTGATGATCCTAGTAGAAGATTGGAGCTCCTGCTCAAATACACGGAAGGAGAGGCTCACGAACTCATCAGAGAATGCCCGCACATTCAACCCAGTCACCAGGCTTATGAGATTGCCAAGCACATGTTATATAGAAATTATGGGAAACAAACAAGTATAATAAGTGCATACAAAGAGAAGGCAGACCAATGGGAGCAGATACAGCCAGGAGATAGGATGTCATTTCGAAAATTTGCGATATATCTCAACAACTGTGCTCATGTACAAGCAGCAGGAGAATTAGGTGGAATGAACGGTGCAAATTTCCTTTGGGTGCTGGCAAGCAAACTACCCTTATATCTTCAACAAAAATGGATCACAAGGGTCGGACTGACCCGTGATATTGCTAATAGGAGGCCCACCCTGGAGGACCTTGCAGAGTTCCTCAGCCAGACTGAAAGAAACATGAGTGATCCCCTAGTACAGGGATTGGGATATCAGAGGACTGAGAAGAGTACTTCCTACAAGAAAGATGACAAAGAAAAGGCACAGAAGTCAAAGAGCACAAAAGCATTCGGAACAGCCACCTCCCAAGAGGCTAAGGAGCAGAAGGACGAAAGGTCACCAAGTTGTTCTTTCTGTGGTACCAATTCGAAGCATGTCATTGATGAGTGCAGAAAGTTCAAAGCCTTGTCAGTAGAAGAAAGATCAGAGCAATGTAAAAGGAAAGGCCTCTGCTTCTGGTGTCTAAAATCAAAGCATCTGAAGAAAGAATGCAAGAGCCAGATAAAGTGTGATGTCTGCGAAAAGATGCACAACACTCTAATGCATGATCCCCGATGGATGAAAGACAAGGATGGAAAGACAGATGGAAAGACAAGGAAAATCACCAATGATGCTTCAACATCTACCGATGTGCAAAGTGAAGCTGGAAGGATCTCTTCAGGGTTTACCAACGTGAAGAAAGGTGTTGAAGGAAAAGCCCAACAGACATCTACATGTATGACAGTAGTTCCAGTCCTTGTGAAGCACTAAGGAAGTGACAGATGCATATCAACTTATGTTTTCTCTATCGTTAAAAGTACATTGTATACATACACGTATACAGTGTTTTTAGTGTTGATTTCATGTTGATGTTCATCAGTTTATTTTAAGGTTTATTATAACGAGAGTTTGTTACAAGTGTTCTTTATAATAATATTGAGAGAAAAGTACTTGCTTCTGAACATCAAGAGCACCCACCAAATGTGCAAAGAAGTTAATGGAAATTTTCATATATTTGGTGGGAATTTTGGAAAATTTGATTGCTCTTTTCTACATTACAAAATGATGAGAATTTACCCATTATTTTCCTACAGGGAAAAAAGAGAAATCCCAATTGGATTGATAAGGAGGTGTTGGGACTGTGCACATTCGTTGCTGAAAACCATACCACCCTGTTTGGGAATAAAGGCCACTGTACACAAACAGTAAGTATCGTACATTGTACCATACTTGCAAAGTGATCATGCATATTTTTTTTATTTTTTTTATTTTATTTTTTTAATCCAGCAAAAATCCATTTCTCATGAGATTGCCTCACATACTCTAGGCATATATTTTGAAAAGAGAGAAAAGGAAGAGCCTTGTTAACACTTTATGGCTTGAAATGATCATAGATTATTTAGGTGGAATTCATTACTATTACTCTGAAAGTACTTATGAAATTGGTCTTGATATGAATTTTGATAATTTTCTAAACATAATTTCTTTGTTCCATAGCAGAAAACACAGGCTTATTTAAAAATGAAAAATCAAAAACATCATAAGAGCAAAAGGCTTGCCATAGTTGGCACAGCCATTTTTTACATTCAAGGTTCTTTGTATGACTTTTGTACACTCAATCTAGGGATAATAGCACTACTGTACAAAACTGAACCAGTCATAATCGAACAAATTGCAACAAACACTCGGTGATGCATTGATTTATATAACAGGTATTTTTTTTAGGCTGCAGCTTGTGAATTTTATAAGCAACTTCATCCCTGAAGTTCCAGACCATTAAATGCCAAATAGTTTTGGCAATTCCCTCTTTTCATGAGATGTACACCGTTAAAAACAAGGGATTAAAATCATTTAAAATCTAAACTCGAGTACTTATGTATCAATCTTTTCTGTATTGTCATCATTTGAAGAGGGTTATGGGTAGTGAGAGCTCTTAGTTGGTAAAATTTGAGGGTGCTTTGTGAGGAGGTCAGTGGATGGATATATCCATGTATAATGCATGTGAAGTGTTAGTTGTAAAATTCAGGGTATGAATTTCAATGAAGATTGATTGTTTTGAAGGAGAGTATATAGATGACAGTAAATTTTGTGACATTGGGGAACACTTACCTCTAATTGATGATTGATGTAAATATGTATGTGTGAATGGGGCATGGATGTTGTTGAATGATGGGAAGGTTGTGAAAGAATGGCAGAATTTATTTAATTTGTACACAAGCCTATGGGAACTCAATATGGGAATACAATACAGTAGAGACATCCGCACAATGATTGGTCACTATTTCATCAAATATTGATCTCTTCGCGAATTAAACCAAGGCTATACATATTTGCAACTCTTTGCTAAGTGCTTTGCTCCTAGAAGTTTGCCTCTGTAGATCCTCCTCATTCAGCATCTCACAAATTCGCCTTACTTTATCTCTATGAAATCTAGTGACCCGCCGCCTCAAAACCTACAATAAGTCGCATGGACCACAACGTAGCAAACAGCCCAAAATAGTGAATTTGCTTGGATCAGTCAATTTTCTGTTTTTGATAGAAATGGGTAGTTTCATTATCATTATATCATGTCTCAAGTTTGTGAGTTGTAATTCGACTTAGAAATTTGTTTGGGGGGCATTTTAAAATGACTCCCTTTTTCACTATTAAGTGCAAAGATAATGAATGTTTGGAGAGCTTTTGTAATACTTGCATTCAATGCCAAATTACTACTTTACTTCTAAAGGTATTAAATTGATTTTTGGAGTGAGTAATGAATGGGTCCTCCTCGAGCAGCATGCCAAAATTCAGCCTAATCTGATAATCCCTTCATACGGTTGCTATGGCCATTTGAATACCCAGTTTTACTTGGTCACACACAGAGAGTGAAGGTTTAGCACTCTTTTGTTCCGAACTTAAATGGCCATTTTCTATGAATAGGAGTTATTGATTGCTGGTTACATACTGATTCTGAATGTAATGTTTAAAGGTGTTATCATTGAGTAAACTAGGCAAGTGATATACATGTACCATTGGAAAGCTGAGAATCTCTACTTTCAGAAAATGTATAAAACAAAAATATAATTTTGGCGACTTATTGTAGGTTTTGAGGCGTTGGGTCACATATTTTTTTTTTTTTGGAACTTGTTCTCTGAG
The DNA here is from genome assembly GCA_025618425.1 of Heliocidaris tuberculata. Taxonomy (NCBI): domain Eukaryota; kingdom Metazoa; phylum Echinodermata; class Echinoidea; order Camarodonta; family Echinometridae; genus Heliocidaris; species Heliocidaris tuberculata. Next base: position 27,625,935 of record CM046839.1, on the reverse strand, counting down.
AAATGATCAAATGGATTGATTTTATCTACGACATTCCTCCCACCATCTTCATTTGCAGCTGCCATTTTGAAGACTTGAGATCAGTTGCAAATCAGTTGCAAATTTTGCGCTTACCCGTAAATCCATTGCAAAGTTGCAACTGATTCACAATTGATTGCAATACTTGCGCTTGATATTAAGCACAACTTTTTCCAGCAACAGGATTGAGCGTAATTTGCAATAAATTGCAAGTTTTGCGACTGATTTGGGGGATTTGCAGTTGATTGCAACTTTCTTGCAACTCCCCCTAAGATACTGTGTACACTATTCTTGACACAAGTTTGGAACTAGAATTAGGCACTCAAGCAACACAAGATAGTGGCAGTGTTAGATCAAGCTATTTACTCCAAGGCACAACAGGCCAGATGGAGCAATGAGACGTTTTCAAATAAAGTAGTACCACACGTACGTGTTGAAGATTTCCACACTTCCCTTGCAATCTTGGCCACACCTTGAATCCATCAGGTCATTTCTTCCTTGTTTTTTTTTAATATGACAATGTCAGTTATTCCCACTACTTGCCCTCTTACTGCCTTGTGAAGTGTGAACTTCCCACATCACAGCCTGCTGTTCATGAAGAGTTTTCTTAAGGACGATTTTCTGTCCAATGGCAAGATGACCATGGATTTTCACAGATTGCATGTGACCAAACAATAAAACAAACAAGTAATCGTGAAACAAAGACCAAAGGTGGAATGATTTGTTTCACTACACAGAAGGGGGCTGTTTCAAGATGGATTCTCTCTCAGCAAGAATGAGATGCTATATCAAAGAAGTGTGAAGAGATGGCAGGTAAAGATAAAACAGCCCAGGGTCAGAAAGACTTACAGCTCTCATGCATCACGAGAGATGAAAGATATTTGCAGAGTGGTCAATGTGATTGATGCAATAATCAGTCCCTTTAATGGGTCGCAAGATTGCCTAGTGCACCTAGCGTCTGGAGTGGCTGCATACAAAGATGTCACTGAAGCCCAGATTAATACATAGGAGAAAGGAGATGAAGCACTCACTACATACTGCAGTGAGGTACTACAGGGACCCAAAATATCTTTGCTCCAATAAAGAAACTGAAGACAAAGACTTACAAGTCTATGAATAAGGTCGTTCACACCAAGACACAAGGTAGACAAGCCACACTGCAGGCTGACAGAAATCTATTCAAATGACTTCTGATAATTGGAAATATAAGGAATTTGGACAAAGCAAACATGCTCACCTTCAACTTGGGCCCACTTCCACTTTCACTAGCACACCAAGATGGATCATTGAACAAAACAACTAAGTCATCCTTGCTTCACTTTATAGAATCAAAAGTTCAGCCAATGCCGCTCACAGAGATCCCTCCAGGAAGCATATGTGACTAGGCACCACAAAACCTCCCAAAAGTCAACAGATATGAATTTTTAGTTGATCTGATTCTAAACGAGGAGATTCTCAGCTTTGAAATGATATATAACTCATTAGCATTGGATGTTCGTAACCTACTGAATAAAAAGTAGAATGCCCACTCCCACAGAATGTTAATGTTGAGAAATAAGGGTTCAAAGTTTGAAGTCTATTGAAGCACTCTGACTCAAAAGGTATTGTGCAAAGGTGACAAAAAATGTATTAGAATTTAATATAATTTTTTATGATGGAATTATCAGATTGTCCTAAAACTTGGCATACTAAATGATTACGCACATGCAGCTCATCATGTTGGACAAGTATTAATACAAGAGCCTTCTCTGTTTTAAAGTTATGGGAGATCAAAATGAGACAAGCATTAAGGGTCATTAAAAAAAAAACTTATACAGTCCGACCTCGTTTATCCGGCCGCATTGGGACTGGCACCCATCCGGATAAGTGAAATGGCCGGATATGAGAGAAATGTACATTTTCTATGCAAATGAATAGGGTGGGGCAGTCTATTGGCTGTAAAATTTATGTTTTCTTGGTGTAGTTGATGATTGCAAATGATCTTTTTATTTGTAAGAGATGAAATGAAATAAAATTAAACAGAAAATTGCCCATGGTGTTCCTGTTTCCAAGGCTTTTGGGTGAATTGCATGACGAACTGGTCGGAAGACAGGGCCGGTTAATAGAGATGGCTGGATAAATGAAGTTCGGATAAGTGAGGTCGGACTGCAACAAAATCCAGAGAAAACAAACATGCATGATGGTCTACTAAAACCGGTCAAAAATACTACTTTTAGATTGTTCGGTGCTTCCAAATTTTTAAATTAACTAGAAAAAGTATATTCTTTCAGGAAATACCGAAAACTGAAATTTGACCATGCCGACCCAAAACACCTTTATTGGGCTCTAACTGAATATCACACAGTGCAACCTTTGGTGGTTTTGTGGTGCCTGGTCACATGTGGATAATATATAGATGGAATGGCCATGTTACAAGAACTTTGACAGATGAGTGTTCATTATATATATACTCATTTGCATCTTATTACCAAATACATTTTTTCTTTCAAATATCATTACATCTGAGTTTTTTAAAAGTATAATGTTACTGTGCTCTATAAAAACAAAAACAAAAACAACAGAGTTACCAAAATTATTTTTTGTTTTCCCTCCCTAAACCTTTCCATTCATATCTAAACATCTCCTAAACATGTTTTCAGTCTCACCATGTGCCTTTGATTAGGCAGTTGAGGGTTCGAATCCCACCTGGGACTGATGTCTTTTGGCAAGACATGAATCCCCTTTTGCCACTCTCCACCCAGGTATAAATTGGTACCCGATATGCCAGAGTGCTACATATACGGCCATATGACGTGACGGTCCTGAGGGCTATACAAGAAGCCACCATTATCATTATTTCTAGATCAAATGCACGTGTAAACCTATGAAAATATATTTCAAATTTTAGAAATGTCTTTAGCATTCTGGTATGTGTACACTATGAAAGAAATTTGCTATACTAATCAAGGCATAATATTTACAGACCTGCCAACCCTGAAATGAAAAAAATAAAGACAAATGACAAGGTAGAGGCTGAAAATAGGGACATTTCTGATTTTCCTATACATTACTACAGACAGATTTTTGCAAAAATAGGGACACAGTGGTAGAAGTGGCTCTTTCTTTTACCAAAAATCGGGATTGTCCCTGCTAAATAGGGACAATTAGCAGGTATGTATTTACCTTATTAAAAAGCTGAATTCCAATTAAAGTAAGAGTGAACATTTATCATTCCAATTGCACCTGAATAATGTTTACTCTATTTCCATTTAGAGTACATGTACTTTTCCATTTCCTTATCTTGCTGCTTAAATAGTGGGGTTATAACTGACCAAAAAAGTTTGGTCAGTAGTTTGAGTGGTTGAACTACCCCTTTTCAACTAGGTTTAAGTAAATTCATAACAGCTTTGATTAATCAATTGTTCATTTTGATGTAAACAAGTATTTCATGGTATTAAAGGGTACCAATCACCAAAAAATATTTTGCTCTGTATACTAGGGGATCCATGTCAATATACTATATTCGAAATGTGAGTTTCAAATGTTGATTCTATACAGAGATATTGCGATTTGAAGTACACTCCCAATAAACGAAACAGCGACTTGTGAGGAGACTAGTCGATGCACCTGTAAGCGCTCGCAAAGTATAATGGCCTGCATGAAACTGAACATGGAGTTGGGTTCCATGCGAGGGGGTTTTACAATGAATGTTTTTCTTCATTTTCTTCATACTCCCTAACCGTTAACCCATAGAAGGCCAGGTTAAGTGTTTGAGGTTGATTTTATACATTCTACAGTGTAGCTGTACACAAATTATCTTTTTTTAGGTGATTGGTACACTTTAAACTTCAAATTCATGAAACCAATTTGCATTTCAAGAAGAAAGACAAGTTTTAAGCTTTTCATATTCTAAAATCATCAAATACAGTATTTGAATTTGGGTGGTTACAACCACCTCTAGCACTTTAATGATTATGAGAGCTCACAAACAAAAAGACAGACCACTCGTGCCAAGCACTGTATGATTGCCAAAGATAGCCTACTCCTTACACTTGCTGTATCATAAGTTCATCCCATTGAATTCATTTACTGCCAGTTAGACTGGAATCTAGAGGATAAGAATAATACATTTGTGAGTAGGTCACAATAGGACTAAGACAGCACCTCTGAAGTGCTACAGAGGAGTCTCTTTATGACCTTTGACCTAGTATATCAACTCATTGTCACCTGTTTCCATATATCCATCACTGTAATTTGTCACCTCATCCATTCATATTCATTCACTGCATGCTAAACTTGAATCTTCATTGCCCAAGAATAATACAGCTGTAGGATGTAGGTCTCAGTATGATGAAGACACTACCTCTGAGTCTCTTGCGAACTTTGACCTACTATATGAACTCAATGTCACCTGTTGCAGATATCCTTCACTCTCTCTGCTATCGTTGAGACCTCAGCCATGGCTCCGAAACCTGTATAAGTAAAAGACATAATTACCTTTAGTTCTATGGGGGAGGGGGGGGGGGTGATGATTGATGACTGGGGTCACTTGTCACCAACACTACACATAAACAAACAGGACAAACATGATAATATAGAGGTCATAAAAAATTCAGGTGTATGAATTACAATAAAATGTTAATCAGCAGGTGTACATCCTGCAATTTGAGATCTAGGTTAGGTTACTGGCATCAGTTCTCTTAAAGCAAATCTTAAATCCCGCTAATAGAATTGAATTTTCAGAACAACTGGCCTAAGAGTAATTCTGAAAACATTTTTCAAAAAACAGCTTTAACAAACAAAATGAAATGAATTCAGGGAAACTTGATGGAAATCACATCCACCGGAAAGGACAACTCATATTTTCACATGAGAGTACAGGCAACATGTATGCACAAAGTCAGGACTACTAGCTCCATTTCCTAATCTTCCTTCAACAATTACTAAGAAATCATAAAGTTTTAACCAAATTAATTTCACAGATATCTTTCTTATGTTGTCTTCAACATTTAGAATTAGTTTCATTTGATTATTTCTATATAATCCATTTTCCATAACTGCCAGAAACCAAGAATATCTGTATGGAACCCTAAATATAAAAATAGTTGAGACCATGTCAGTGATATTTTCCCTTCCATTGCTGCATGCAGAAGGAAGCGCAACCTGACACTTGTTTACAAAGCCTTGAGTTGAACAAGAGCACGTTTTTGTGCTCAAGTGCAATCTAAGGGAAGGTGAAGTGTAACTCAAGGTCTCAACAAAACAACGAGGCCAAGTATAAAAGGTTAAGTTACCCCTTGAATGATGAAGCTTGCTTTCCTAGTTTTATAACTTCAACCCATTGAAGTCTTAAGCCCATCGGACACTATAAATCAACTGCGATCCGACTTTGGAAATAAATTGCAATATCATTGAATGTATGCCCAATTCAACAAATAAAATCCACCTGACTCAGGTTCTAAACTATAATATGAATACTAAACATTTTGATGCGCTCTCAACCTTATATCCAGGATAAGGGCCAAATCAGTTTAAAATTGTAGACAATTGTAGGACTGCTCCGACGTCACTATGACTCGAAGCCAATTTGACATTTTATTATTATTTGGTGTCACCTGTGTCTGGGAGGGGAAAGCGAACTGAATCACTGTAACCCTCTCCTCCCTGATATAACTGATTGGGATGTGCAGGTGTAACACTACACCGGGGGTTTCCCCCTACTCTTCCTCGAATATGCAGTGGGTTATATAAAGGAGGTGACTCTCCTCTACACAGGGCCCCCATTTGATGTCCTATCTGAGGGATGGATTTCCTCCAACTAGAAAACTCGCGATAGGCCATTAAAAAATGTTTTTATATTTTCTATATGACTAATCAAAACTTCAATCAAAAATATTTAATTTGTTTATTTGTTTATATCAAAATGCTATTTCATTTTCTTCTGAAACCAGATCGCAGACCGATCGTAAAGTGTGCGTTGGGGGTTTAAGCCTGAGATATCTTACGATGAAACCCATTATAATGAAATTCACTTGTCATTTTGAAATGAAACTCAAAACTTGACTCTTTAAAGGCACTGTAGACATCAATGTGTTATATATGTAAAGATAGAACCCTGCTAGAATAGTGAGTGATAACAAATGAGGCAACCTAAATAGCTGATGAATAAATATATATTTTTTTTTAATTCTTATATTGCTTCACAGGTACTTCATCACTTTTGCAGACTTACACATAATTCTGTGAAACTTTGCATACATTTAGTAGACATCCTGTAGATACTGCCTATGACATTTCAAGGTCACAAGTTCTATAACTCCTTTGTAAGAAATGAAAATCTTGCTTTTGCCGCAGAGGGAGCTATTCATAAATCCATGCAAGTACATGTACTAGTAACTGTCAAAACAAAATTTTTTTGAAAGTACACAATTTTTTTTTTAGTGGAAAAAATTGTTGTTGTTACATGTACTTATTTCAAAGCATATCATAATCCTTTTCACATCTGCACAAGTTTTCCAATTATAATTCTTTTGCTATTTATTCTAACTTACACAACTTCAAAATTTAGGGCTGCAAAAGGGATAAGGTACCTTCAATACTTGTTTGTTAAACTTAGTGGCAGTGTGAGGGGTTTGGCAGTTTAGCAAAATGTAGCAACATGTAGAAACTCATCCAGAACGCAAAAGGCAGAATAGTTTCGGTACCATCTACAGGTAGTCTAGTTAGCTGTAGTTTGTACTACATGTACATGTAGTTCTAGATCCTAATGCTATGGTTCTGTCTCTATGAAATAAAATTTATGACTTTTGCAAATGATGCCTTTGGGCAATTCCACAGTTACTCACATTACATTTTGAGAGGTTTTGAGTTACATCTTAAAGGAGAATGAAACCCTGGGGAAATATCCATTTTAATAAAAAGAGAGGATAGAGAGAAGCAATTCCATCAAAATCGGTTACGAAATGAAAAAGTTATGAAGGTTTGAAAAGTCTCAATTTTCTTTCTATGGCGATTCTCAAATTGGCAATGTCAATTCAAAATGGCAGGTTTAGTAGTACAACTCTCAATATGTTTTGTACACAAAATTTCATATTTTCTCCATTATCTCTAAAGATGCCGCTTGTCTTTTTGTGAACTCAACATATGTTGTGTCAAATACATTTTCCCATGATATATCTTGAGCTAAGGAGGAGAAAAGCTGCACCTTGAGAGATAATGGGGAAAATATGAAATTTTGTGTACAAAATATTTTTTTAAATTTTTTTTTATAACCTTTATTTCCAATTCAATTCAAACATAAAAATACAAAGGTAACATTCGATAAAACCGCCAAAAACATGTAAAAATCAGCGGGTGTGTACAATATAACATTAAAGGGAAACAATCAAAAGGAGTAAAAAACAAAAACAAAACAAAACAGAATAAAAAAGACAGTAATTGATCGGAAACTGGTGTACGCGAAAAGCCAAGACATGGCTTGTAAAAATGCATATACCAAAATGATATAAAATCAAAATTGTCACTAAAGCAATAGATACAATAAAACAAAAGCGATAGCAAAATCACAAAATTTAATAGAAAGTCAACAGATGATTCTTATATTGTAATTTAAGTGAATTATTATGTTGTAAGTTAAATGAGGATGAGTCTAGTAAATTCCATAAAACAGGGCCTGTATGACGCAGAGTTTGTTTGCTTCTATCATTATTGTATTTCCACCTGTGAATTTTATATTGGGACCTAGTATTATAAGCATGTATTTGAGAATTTATAGAAAACATATTCATTATATATGGAGACAATGTATGTGAATAAAATCATTGCATTAGAGACAGGATTTGCAATTTATTAAGATCATATATTGTTAGGGTTTTAATACGCTTAAATAACGGGAGTGTAAGCAATTTAAAAAAAGTTTCATCAAAATCGATAACGAAATTATGAGAAAGTTATGAAAGTTTGAAAATATATGGAGAGTTGTACTACTAAACCTGTCACTTTGTAGCAACATTGCCAATTCGAGGATCGCCATAGAAAGTAAATTGAGACTTTTCAAACTTTCATAACTTTCTCATAATTTTGTAATCGATTTTGATGGAACTTTTTTTTAATTGCTTCTCTCTATCCTCTCTTTTCATTAAAATTGATTTTTCCCCAGGGTTTCATTCTCCTTAAAGCTCATAGACAGTCTCGGTAGCAAAAATCATACTGGCAAGAAACTTATCTGAAATAGTCACATACTATTCTCCTTTTATCATAAGACACGTGCACGAGATTATTTAACATTCCATTCACGATTTCGAACAAATTTTAGTGCAAATATCTGTAAGAAACGCTTGGTAACGGTTTTTCACTGCCTCACGCTAAGACCATATCCACCCAAATAAACCTAGCGCTTCGCACTATGTGTAGCGTATTCTACACACACCACACACAACAATCCTCATGTACCGTAAGTAGTGTGTGTGTGTGGCCGTTGTTTGAATTTACATCCCCTCTTTTTTGGGCCAGGGATTTTTATTACTTTTTACCTCTCATTCGATAAATATTTCACTTGAGGAGGAAAAAACTTCCCAGCATCTTAGTTATGTTAGTACCCTGCTGTTTATTAAGTAAAATCAAAGAAATCTCACGAAAAGTTTTTGAGGGCTTCCCAAAACTATCTGTTACCTTTCAGCTCCTGTTCTCTTATTAGAGGTGTTACAATGTAGGTAAATGAGCTTTAGCTACAACAATGCACACATATCAAAGTACCTAAATACTGTGTCAAAACTTCAGGAGAAGAAACATACTTTCTGCCAACCCTGCAAATGTTCAGTTACTCGCGTTACATTTTTGTTTGTTAATAATGTAGCATGAGTAACCAAACATTTGCAGGGTTGGTAGAAAGTATGTTTCTTCTTCTGAAATTTTGCTATTGTATTCAGGTACTCTAATATGTGTGTATTGTTGTAACTAAAACTCATTTATATAACACCTCTAGTAAGAGAACAGGAGTTTAAGATGTAACTCAAAACCTCTCCAAATGTAACATGAGTAACCATGGAATTGCCCCTTTGGCTTTCCAGGCCACTACACATTCTGCTAAGCTACCTTACAAAGAATACGAAGCATCACCTTTATCTCCACAAGCCAGAAGTTTCTCCACACAAGGAACCTCAGAGTAACCCCAGGATGTCAACTCTGAGACCTGTCGCTGGGTGATAGGATGCTCCCACATGTAAGTGTTCATCGCTGGACAGAAGAGTAGAGGGCGCTCTGTATCCCACGCCCTCACCACACATGTCTGTCAAGCACCAGCAGTGAAGGGTAAGCAAGGGGAAAAAATATAGAAAAGTAAAACGGAAAGGGAAATCAAATGACTGTGCCAATTTTTGAAGTTGATAGATGACACCATAATTAGCATTTCGGGGAAAAAAAAAATCATTTTAGCAGTCACAATGTAGTGAACGATGAGTAACATGTAATTTTCAAGTGCAGATTTTTTTGTAAAAGTTTTAAAAGAACCTCATTAAGAATAGACAAAAATAACCAATCAGGACAGATATTGCATTTTGTAAAACTTCATATTTGGATTGACAGATTTTCAAAATGCAATATCTGTCCTGATTGGTTAGTTTTTTCTATTCTTAATGAGGACAGATACTGCATTTTGTAAAACTTCATATTTGGATTGACAGTTTGTTTCCTATATATATTGTAATCTGTTTGCACATTAAATAGGTACCACATAGGAGGTTACATTCATTGAAGTATAGCAGACTGGTAAACAATCTCTGATAGCCAAGGATGGCAGTTTGGTGACATTTTATATTAATTATCTAAACAAAGAATATTAAGTCACTCCTCTAAAACTTGAGTCTGTATCTCACAGCAAGTGCTCTCCAATGGCAATGCCAAAACAGAAATAGCACCATCTAGAGTTCTCTTATGCCAGAACACAGATCCATTGGATTTATGAGGGTCTTTGTGGAACTGTACTTGCTTTCATGGCACTTAGCTTAAAATAAAAAAATTAAAAAACAATGAAAAAGGAAAAGGGAAGAATTGTGACAAACTAGTACATTGTTACATACTTACCAAGAGATTATCACAGATCCCACTGGCTACCTTGCCTAGTGTGTTAGCATCCAGAGGTGCTATGACCATGACATCAGCCCATCGTCTTAGCTCAATGTGTAGGACTGGGTCTGAGATCTTCTTCCAAGCCTGAAATAAAAGGTCCACATGAGAACTGTAACCATCTAGATCTGATCTGTGATTCTAGGACAAGAAGGCCCTGGACAACTCTTCCAAGGATAATTAACCCCAGGATAACAATCTCCTAAGACAACTATCCCAAGGACAACTATCCCCAGGATAACTAACACTAAGACAACTACCCCCTAGGGCAATTACCCCCTTGGACAACTAACCGCAAGAACAACTATCCCTAGAGCAAATGATTTGTTGAAAATCATTTTTTTTTAAAGTTGTGTTTAAACAAACTTTTTATGCAAGAGGCTACAGATATACTACTAATATTTTGTTCTTTTATATTGCATAGTGCATACCACATTATGATATAACATCCCTAGGTGCTTCCGAAGAGCTTTGGAAATTATTACCTAAGTTTTAGTTCTGGCAACTGTTATCAGCCCACAGTGCATTCCAAGGATTAACCAGATATGCTGATTCTTAATAAGCATTATCGTTTCTCCACGCACAATTCAAGTAAGAAAAAAAAAAAAGGGGGGGAGGGAGAGGAGAGATTAAAGAGAAAGTGGAGTTCTGGGAAAGGTGAAAAATAATTTTGTGAGCTTTCTCATTCCTTTTATGTTGTTGGAAGAACATCATAGCGGAAATTTCCCCTGAAAAGGATTGCTCTTCAAATGCTGTCATATTTGAAATATGACAAGAAAGAGCTGAAGTGTTCGGGCCGAACATTCATGTCACAATATGTGTGCAGTCCCTTATACCAGGGAAATGTAACTTTATTAAGCAATATTCTTGCATCATGGTTGTGTAACATCTATTAACCTCTAATAACTTTTCGAAAGCAAAACACACAAGTTTGCATCTTAAAATCTCAGAAATACTGTACATTACAAATAATCAACAGGGATTCTCCTCACCATTAGGTAAACCATTAAATATGGGTAGCTCAAATCAGGGATGAGAACCTTTTAGACTAGGATAGATATAATACTAATCAGATCACCCCCAGGTAGGAGAAAGGACAATTTAATGTTACTAATGGACTTGCTGCGGGATATTCTGTTTTTCCTATCAGTTAAAAGGTCTCTGAAGGATGGAAACTGGAAAATAAGATGTCTGTACTAAATGAGATCCCCTGTAGAGCTTCTGCTTTTTTTCCTCCTCAAAATATTTGTGAGGACCTTACCTTGGTTGATATGATGGGTAAGGTAACTAAGATTCTTAGAAAAAAAAGAGTTATTGAACATATAAGGTCAACAAAATATGTTGGGTACGTATAACAAATGGACTCGAAAATGAAAGTTAACCCATTGTCTACGGGAAGTGGAGATGTATGTATTAAGCCTACGGGAAAGAGAAAATGCATCAGGCAACAGGTTAAAACTTGTGATGATAACATGATAACAATACTTGGAGTATTCATTCCTTCAAAGTTTCAATGTGATTTCCCAAGATTTGCTTGAAGTTTTTTCCTCCATAAGTGGAATGTTAAAGGGAAGATTGAGTTCTCGGAAAGGTGAAAAATAATTTGTTAGCTCTCTCATTCCTTTAATGCCAGTTTGGAAGAACATCATAGTAGAGAAATCCTCTGAAAAGGATTGCTCTTCAAATGCCCTCATATTCGAAATATGACTAGAAATAGCTGAAATGTTTGGGCCAAACATTCATGCCACTTGTGTGTGTAGTCCATACCCATTTTTGTGTTCAGCACATGTGCTTTTCAGTGAGATTGGATCAATGTCTTATCTATTTTGAAGATTCCAAAACAAAGTATAAAACAATTCTCATGTAGACATGGTCAACCCTTCCCAATTGCTTTGAGACTGATTCTTTCACAATGTAATTGCATGACCAGGGCCCTCTTGCATAAAAAGTTGCGATGAAACGCAACTCAAAAAATTAAACGCAAGTCCCAAATACGCAATCCTGATTGGTTGAAAATCGAGTTGCGTTTAATTTTTTGAGTAGCGTTTAATCGCAACTTTTTATGCAAGAGGGCCCAGAAATCTACTTCATCTTCTCTACTTCACAACTGAGAAGTGAAAAATAATTTCCATCCTGGCAAAGAAAGAAATTCATTCATGTATGTGACAGGCATGAGAAAAATAATGGAAACTGCATCTGCACTCTAAAAACAATCTAGTCAAATGTGACTAGAATCTAGTCAGATTTTACTAGAATAACTATTCCCATGGGCACCTGCACTATTCTAGTCAAAACTACCAGCTTCAGGTTAGAAGTGAACAGAATCACAGTCAAAATGAACAGAATCCTAGTTAAAATGAAGAGAATCCTAATCAGAATGACTAGAATCTGATTGAGAAAATGTTACCACGCGGTCTGGTCAAAAAATGACTAGACTTTTTAGAGTGTGCGAGACCTTATGTACAAACCTCTGTATCTTCAAATTAATCCTTAGCTACAAAACTATGAAGAAAAAAAATGCAAAAAAAAGAAAAAGTTATTAGGTTTTATCACCCCATCCATAACATATATCTCTTAACCCATTGCCTACGGGAATCAGGTGGCTCTTGTGTTAAGCTTATGGGAATGAGAGAATTAACAGGTTATACAGGTGGGTTATACAGGTGGAACAATTATCAGACCATATTCAACAATTTCATTCCAATACCCGAATCACTAACCAAACTAAGAAAATTATCTTAAAACAAGTATAACAACTATCTCACCTCCCATTCATCTGTATCCCTGTAAAGTCTAACACTTGGTGGTAACGTTGCAGCATCAAAGAACTTGAGGGCGTGCTCCGTTGTCACCACACATACCTCTACCTGAAAGACAGAGACATTTATAGACACTAAAATAAGAAATAGTGTTGATCTCAAGTTTACATATTATTCACCATTTTTAACTGGAAATAAAACAGTTAAAATTCATAAAGCTATCCTATATGGTTGATAAAAAAAACAGAAAAGAGATATTAGAAAGTTTCAATCCAAAAGATCATCATGCAAGTGAGAGTTGTTTTCCGATTCATTTACAAAGCGCACATGGACGAAATGGCTGTAAGTTTAGCTGGAAATTTCAATCCTGGAGGAAAATTGCATTCAATGTTGTTGTTTTTTTTTTCTTCTTGTAATTATTCAGGATCATTGTTGAAATTATGTTGATTAGTACCTCTATAACTTTAATTGTTCATAATCAGTAATCAAAAGCAAATTTAGAATCTACAAGCATTCTTTACAGTCAGAAGGGTATTTAAAGGAAAATCCAACGGTAACCTTAATAGCAAGTTGCTTTGAAAGAAAGAGGAAAAATCAGAGAAGCAGATTGGTGAGTTTGAACGAAATCGGCCAAGTAATAAGAAAGTTATGATTTTTTGAAAGTTGTAATCACTATGCATATGGGAATTTCAAATTGGCCGAATAGGTAATGTCACTGTGATGTAGCTGTGGACAACTCCCCCATTCGCTCTAACACACAAAATGACTAAAATGTCACTTTTTTTCAAAATGCATTACTCAGTAGGATCTTTTCGTTCATGAGGACCAATAACAATATGCTATCTCCAATATATTTTGAGTACTGCCCCGAGGGTAAAGGCGGCTGGAAGAAAACCGCAAATTAATGATATTTTTGTGTACGACAAATGGGAGAGTTGTCCACAAATGTCACAATTGACTCACCAAACTGCCAATTTGCAATTCGCATAGATGTAGTGATCTCATTTTTCAAACATCCATAATTTTCTTAGTCCTTGCCTGATTTCTTTCAAACTTTCACCAACCTGTTTTTCTTATTTTTCTGCTTTCATACAAATCTTATTACCAAGGTTGGATTGCCCCTTTAACAAGTTAGCCACATTTTGGCTCTGATCAGTTCTAAGATCATGTTATAATGTCACTGCCCTTTCCCTCTTTCCCTGCCTCCCTCAATGTAATGCAATGATAGTACATGCCCCTTCTTCCTTCACCAAGGAATAAAGAAGAAAAAACTATTAAAAACACGATTCTATTCCATATTGTGGACAGCACACCACAAAAATTTAAAACAAATCCCCTCATCATCAAAAATTGATACCAAGTGATCCATCCATATCTCAGATTATGGTTGACATAAGCCACAAAGAGAAAAATGAAATATTGCAGAAGGTGGTTCATTGGACATGTAATGAGTATTCCATCAAGATCTTTGAATGATCGGTTACTGGTTTTTATATCTTTTAATACTGAAAAGCAATCAATATGATAAAATATTGTTTAACAACATCTTTCTTTTTTTCTATCTTCCATTACCTCTCACTACAAGATTTTCTCCCACTGATGACCAAGATTTATTAAGTCTTTCACTCTTTCAACCTATCCCTTTTTTCACTTCCTTTCCATTCTTCCATGCTCTTCCTCTTTATTTCTGTTTCTTCTTTTTCTCTCTTTCACCTAAATGTTTTAAGATTATCTCTTTCTCTCTCTCTCTCCTCACATCCTTGCTAACCTGCCTACTAGCACAAATCTAACTGCAGAGACAGGCAATATAAATCAGGTTGTGAAACTTGCTGGTCAATGTATATGTTCTTCACATAATCCAGCTGTGTACTAGTCCAAGACACTTGAGGAACACCTGTCCTAATACTCCTTCTTCAAAAATTAAGATACAGGGTTGTGGATGTACAGGACACACATGTACATGTATGAATGGTAGACTATACTGAGCAGCCTTTCTGGCTGCAAATCCTGCCCAAGATTTTGAGTATTGGACAGTGATTTTAGACCAGTAATAATTAATAATAATAATAATAATAATAATAATAATAATAATAATAATAATAGTAATAATAATAATAATAATAATAATAATAATAATAATAATAACAATAAAAATAATAATAATAAAATAATAATAATAATAATAATAATAATAATCATAATGATAATAATAATAATAACAATAATATTGGATATTTATAAAGCACATGTATCCACCATGAAAGGTGCTCAAGGCTCTCCAATATTACCCAGGCTCTAGCTAGGCTACCGATTTCAGCGCTCACAGCATTGAAGGAATTCCTTCCTGCCGGTACCCATTTAACACCTGGGTGGAGAGTGGCAAATGTAGATTAATTTCCTGCCAAAAGACAGTAGTGCCATGCAGGGGTTTGAACCCATGACCTTCCCATCTCCAGTCAAGTGTTTAAAACACTCGACTATGACACCCATGTTATCATCCTGTTATCATCCTGAAACAAAAGCAGGTACCTTCAGTGTGGAAGATATTTTACATTAAATTTAGCAATGAAACAAAGCATTAGAATTAAGAATTTTACTCTTGAAAGGTTTATCAAAATCGACTGTCAAAAACTGGGGGTTAAGACGAAGATGTATTTTCTGTTGAGAGCCAAATGGGCGTTAACTCTGAATATTGAGTTAATGCCCTTCTGGCTCCAAACAGATGGTATAATATACATAATAAGACAGAGGGATGTAAAAAAAAATGGAAATTATAGGAAGAGGGAAAGACAGACCGAGGAGAAGAACAAAATAGAGTATGAGAGAGAGAAAGACATCACATATATACACACAGAAAATGAAACAAGGGGAATGAAAAAAAGTATATAAAAAAAGAGAGAAGTTAGCATTAAGTTATAACATAGGAGATAAACAGAGAGAAAGAAAGTGAAAGAAAAAAATGACAAGCAAAGTAGAGGAGAAACAGAGAGTGAGAAAGAGAGAGAGAGAGAGAGAGGGGGGAGAGAGAGAGAGAGAGAAGCAAAGACCGTGACTGACAAGAAAAAAGTTCATTATATACAGTCAAATCATAATGTGCGTCATAAAGATTATCTCTCACACTTAATTTTGTATTTCTTCTAGCTATCTCATAAAGAGAAAGACAAGAAACAGAATTCTGTAAATATACAGCTGTAGGCCCTAGGGGTAGTCTTAAGATGAAATACGGTACAGTATAAAATGTTTTAACTACAGGACTTTCTATTTTTAGGTGTACATTATTTAACATTTAATGACTAGTTAGCAAAGAAGAGAGAGAGAGAGAGAGAGAGAAGGAAATGCTCTCAGTTCCATATTCTTGCCAAGAAATATATATGTCTCCTTGGATTTGTGAATGCTTTTACTGAAGATTAACATAATACGGGGTAACCTTGCTAGTCATAAGGACCGCTATTCATCAGGACCACTTATTCATAAGGACTGCTATCCATAACGTGTGACTAAATGAATAGCGATTTGTATGAATAGTGGTCCTTCTACATAGCGAGCAATCCATAGACAAATTACCCCGCTATTCATAAGGACTTTCGTTCATAAGGACCACTATTCATAACTATTCATAAGGACAGCTATTCATAACATGTGTTACATGAATAGCAGTTTCTATGAATAGCGGTCCTTATGAATAGCAAGTGGACCCCATAATACAGTGTTGGATATTGTTGCATCATGGAGGTGGAAGGTTGCATCAACTGGTTCCCTTGCAGAAAGCCAACATTGTTTAGTTTTCACTTTAGTTTTCCTAGAATAAAAAATATTCATTATCTTATACTGGGAAGAAATAATTACAAAGCAAATCATAAAATGCCTTTCTTGAATTCCAAAAGATTAAATATCTCTCATTTAAGTATTAGCAATTACCAAATAATATTTTCTATGTGCTAAAAAATATGTGCTCATTTGACATGAAACTTAGTATTAAAATGAGGTAGTTACCATTCATATTCACTTTTTTGTAAGTCAATAAAAAGAGAGAAATCCCTGTCATATTTTAAAAATCGTATAACATGTTAAGGGCAAGCAAAAACCTTATAGGCAAGTTACCATAAATTTGCTTTATGGCATGCATGTGTTATAATACTCTTCTACCAGCTACATGATGAGATGATTTAATATTGAAAGGAATATTCAAAAGGGTACACATGCACGCTCATTCTCCTGCCGTCCCACCAGGACAGCCTTCCTCCCGCTCTCCCGCCAAGCATGTAAATCTCCAGCTTTACAAATAAACTTCCCGTCAAACGTGTAAAATAATTTTTCTTTTTGGCTTGTCAGACGAGAATTTTTTTTGCCCCCCCCCCCCCCCACCAAGCGACTTTTGGAGGGCTGACAAAAAAAAATTCTCGCCACCCCCCCCCCCCCCCCCCCCCCCCTGAGCAACTTTTGGAGAGCTGGAGAGAAGAAAAAATATGAATCTCCCTCCAAGCTGACAGCCCTGCTAATATTAGGTTTCAATACGTCCATTTAATATGATATTTAGATCTTGTACCAAAAAGGAATTGGGCATGAAACCTGTTGACCATGTGCCAGATATGTTGATGCTCTGTACGTGACTTCTCATAAATTTCAGTGGAAATATCTGAAATGAACTCCAAACTGAGGATATCGGTCAATACTGTCTACACCTAGCTGGTTTGTTCAGAATCATGTTCACAAAACTGTCCATTGGTTTATTTACACACATCAGTGGAATTAATGGGAATTAGATCCTGGTAAGAATTTTTTTTTTTTTGGACCCATCATTTGTTCAATATTCCACCTTTGGGAGAATAAAACTCACAGCAGCTTAGGATTATTAGTATCTTCCTTTACATAATCTAAAATCAAAGAAATCTGGTAAAAATAGAATCTAAAGGACACATACATGTTTAAATTGATAAGACGATTAAAAGTTCTGCGACATAAACCCACCCAAAACTGGGGTAATAGGGAGACACTCTTTGTATTTTTTCTTTGTACTCGTGTCTCCCTTACGTAGGTTGTGTCTCCTTTACGTAGGTGGCGCTATTATGACAGAATAAACCGCATTTTTGTGTGTCTCCGAAAAGCAGTATCTAGTGAAATATATATATATATATATATATATATATATATATATATATATATATATACATGATGTTCCACGTATTGGCATATGATGAGAAATAATAAAGGATGACTCAAATGCATTGAATGCCAATTCCAAGTATTTTTATTCTCCAAATTTTCGGGGGTCCTCCCCCTTCGTCAGGGAAAACGTAAAGTGATTTCGACTGAAAACAAACAATAATAAAATCAAAGCAAACGCAATCTAAGCGTATACTGCAGTTGCATTATGCGCTAGTGTTGCTGGGGTTAAAATTAGGCATTATGACGTAATTAACGTCACAATGAAATAGACGTCACAATTAATATGAAGACGTTTAGATTGCGTAAGCTGTACAGAGATCGAGACAAAGCACTTGGCATGAAGAAGAAGGTACAAAAAATGGTCATACCATTACAAAATAATTGAAATTAGAATGAAGTCTGAAAGCACTGAAAAGAAGGTCGCAGAAGCAAGAAGATTAACGGAAAAATGTGTAGGGGCTAAGCCACGCGAGATCCCTATTAAGGCCGTTCTCAAAACTCCTAGATTCAACTATGTAGCGCAATTCTGCCCATTTCCTTTCATCAGCCGATTTGTAGTTACCCCCGAAGATGTAGACCCTGAGGTCATCAATGGTATGGTATATATATATATATATATATATATATATACATGTATAATTGTGAGAGATGAAAATGAGAGAATAATAGTTGCGTAGCCTAAATCAAAGTTCATCAGAGCTGTCCTCCCTTTGAAATTTTTGCAAAGGTTAAAAAAATGTCTCTGCCTGGAATCGAACCGGGTCACTGGATGCCAATGCCTTAACCACGAGACCACAGAGACGGGGCCAGTGGTTTGGCAACACCAGACACCACTAGAGTCATCAAAGCTGTTGTTTATGTTATTTCCTTACACTCATATACAGAAATGGAAACTAGAGACAAATAAAACTGAGACATGAAAGTAATCTATAGCTTGAAAAAGGGCCAATGGGCAAAATTAATCACAACACAGACTACTGTCTCAACTGACTTCTATTTCAAGCTGTTTCAGTTTTTATATACATATATATATGACAGCAGGAAAATTGCCAATCTCAATTCATATTTGGGTGGATTATGCTTGATAATAATCATCCATAGGAAATTTGGGGAAGCAAACCCTAAGCTTTCCTAATCTCCCTGAAATTGGCTTACTTATCCCCAAGTAATTACATATACTCTATAAATATATGCACATAGCAATAAATTCA
Source organism: Heliocidaris tuberculata (assembly GCA_025618425.1). Classification (NCBI taxonomy): domain Eukaryota; kingdom Metazoa; phylum Echinodermata; class Echinoidea; order Camarodonta; family Echinometridae; genus Heliocidaris; species Heliocidaris tuberculata. Next base: position 27,606,680 of record CM046839.1, on the reverse strand, counting down.
AAATACTGGAAGTCAGGATCTTACAAAAAGCTAATAACCATAGTAGATAGGGAATATATAAACAGATTAAAATTTACGACGACCATCTTCACTCTTATACCGCTAATATTAAGTTAACATATTAGGTTTATCAAAAATCAGTACTTATTGAGCTAAGGTTTTAATCATAGTTCTTTTTACATTATTTCATCTTGGCAAGAAAAAGAAGAGTTTTCCATGGCATCAAACATTACAATTTATGAGCCCATTTTTTAATTTCAAGCGAAAGACAAGCTTTCCTTACTGCACAAATATTAGATGCCATGTTAGAATTTGGGGGATTAATTGAAACTCTCTAGATGGCAGTGAAAGGTTTAAAATCCCTTTCAAAGTTTGCAGCATCTAATTAGCTTGATTTTCTTTTGTAAAATGGTATGTTGTATCAACACAATCTCCTTGGCATGTTTTTCAAGACATTCCTCATAATCATATACATGCATTATTCAAATTGACCACTTTATGAAAATTTTAATAATACATGTACGAGATCTTTCAGATTTTCTCTACTAAAATGGTATTTCCTCTTGAGTGTATTTTGTTTAATCCTTTTCAGTAAGAAATATAGAACTTTCATGTTCTATTATTGCCTTCTCCTCACAAAATCACACATTTTTTTTAATGCTGCCAAAATGTCTATAAAACTCTATAACAAAGAAATTCTATCAATTTTAAGCTCCTTTCCTAGCACTCATGATTATATTTCATTAAGCCAAAACTGCATCAGTGTTATCATAAGAAAAATAGAATGGCTTGCTTATAAAAGAATAAAATTTATAGGGAAAAAAAAGAACGCTTATACATTGGATGTGTGTATAATCCAAGAAGTAATTAATCTTGGCCTGCATAATAGTAGAAACATGGATTCATAAGAGAAAAACTGGGTCTTCATAACATACCGTGAGCTACATGTATGTAATTAAGTCAGTAGTAGGATTTGCCCATTTCACATTTATGATAAGATTTGTCACATTTGCACTTGCCTAAACCCAGCCCTTAAGGACTTCATTTTCTACATTACTGACTAATTTATATTCAAAATTTAATCCTGCTCAAGGCCTGATAACATTACCACTTGTCAAGATCCTGTACATTTCATGTACTATACAGTGTGTATCAAAATAAAGATAATACAAATACAAAGGGATAATATTCCAAGGTTATTTACCTTAATTTACAAGCAACTTACAAATAAAGAGGTACTCTTCACCTTTCCACTGATACCTCACTTCCATCACAAATATCATGCATGACTGAGTATATTGTTATTGAAGATATGACAAGTACGAATTTCACTTTTTGCAAAGTTTTGCAAAATGGATGACATGGATGCTTGCTCTGATGTCACACACGAACGTTTTTGTGTAAATTGTTGTTGAATAAATGATTTTCCCTAATGTGGATTGGAAGGATTATTTTCTTTTTGTTGTTCTGTGAAAAGTTATGTTCACTTTGGGCAAGTTACCCTAGGATTCTGGAAAAGGTATTTGCCTTGCCACTGCAATGTTCTCTGTTCGCCCATTGCGCCTCCTGCCCGATTTCGCCTGATTTCTGATGAGGATAGTGCCTAATTGCTCTCAGAATTTACAAACATTCTTTATTTGTAAGTTACATATAAATTGGCGAGGTTAATAACCTTCGAAAATGATCCCTTTGAATTTGGATTGATTTTATTTTGATATATAAGTTGTATTATTCATGAATTTCCATTCAAGATTTTACTCTGCTTAAAACCCAACCATTTTTCACTTGCCCACATAACTCCGGTGTCAATATCATACACTATCAGAATTCTCAACTCCTTCCTGGACCGTTAGGTATATTGTGTGGCATACAATATACCTAACTCTAACCCTAAACCTAACCTGCATCCCTATTGCAACCCTGAGCTTATATTTTTGACAAAATGAAAACCTGGAGCAATTTTCACTAGGGCAAGTTTTGGAGCACCCTAAGGCCCTTGCGAAGCTGGTGGTCTGAGTGTATTATTGACCCATCCTCCTCAATATACATGACAAAAAAACCCCAAAAAAACTAGTATACTGATCAAAACTGAACTTGTGTGAAAGTGGCAAAATACTTATAATGTGCTCATATCTTGAATGGAATTTCTATAGTGCACGTCATGGTTCATCCAATTCAAAGAGAAGGCTGCATGACTAAAGAAAAAGCTGAGTAAAATTTCAACTCAAATGCCAATAGCAAATCTTTCAACAACAAAAAACAAAACAATTTCTACATCTATGACTTGAGTCAAGCCGAAATCATACTGACAAGCCATGCATGTCAGTATAGGGCTGCTGGGCTTTCATAAAAGTGGACGTAAAGCATTTTTCTTAAGGGATACGAAGTGCTGAATACTATTACCTGGTTTTTGCCAAGCTACTCTGATTAAAGGGGAAGTTCACCCCGAAGATTACTTGAGTTTAAAAAATGCAGAAAAAATAAAGAAAAATATTGGCGAAAGTTTGGACAAAATCCGTTAAAGAATAACGGAGTTATGGACTTTTGAAGTTTTGATTTTGTGACGTCACATGCGAGCAGCTCCTCCATTATGTAATGTGATAAATATTCCATAAAATACAGTTTTCTCAGAAAATTTAGAATATTTTCGTCTGTGCATTTGATATATTGTCAGAAATGTTATTCAATACTAGATTCTGAAAAGAAACAATATTAATTTATCGTGGAACGTTAAAAAAATGCGAATATATGGAATATTTATTACATGACCAATGGGCAGCTGCTCGCATGTGACGTCACGAATCCAAAACTTTAAATAGTCATAACTCTTTTATTATTTGACCGATTTTCATCAAACCTTCGCCAATATTTTTCTTTATTTTTTCTGCATTGTTTAAACTCAAGTAATCTTCAGGGTGAACTTTCCCTTTAAGGCTCTAAAGCACTCAAAGAATTTCTTCCCACCGGGTCACCTGGATCGAGTGTGGCAAATGTAGATTAATGTCTCGCCAAAGGAAATTGGTGCTATGGCCGGGATTTATTCATAATTTCAGCCACTTTCATATTTACTCAAAAAGTTGGACAGCACCATACCTATAAAAATATATATTTAGATCCTTAATCACCTGGTTTTTCCTAATGCAATGCAAGTGAATAATAATCCGGGCATATAATCCCTAGCGATTATCATACCATCACATGGCATTAGCAAAAAATAATCCAATGTAATATTTAGCTACTTCTTTCAAAGTGGGAACAGGTTGAAAATAGTATGGTCAGTTTGCAGTGTCTCTGCATATTTCATTATACAGCATTGGGACAAAATAAGCCAATATAATAATTAGCTACTTCTTCAAAAAAAAAAAGGGGGGGGGGTGAAAATAGTATGGTCAGTGTACATCAGCCTGTTTAAATTGTAAAATTGTGGGGATCTAAAGTTAAAATTTGGGTATGAAGGGGCAATGTGCACAAGCTGGCCCCTGTCAGTTTTGAGCCCCGATATACCTCTGCTACTTTGACTGAGCTAAGATTATTACTGAACCTGTCATTCAGACACCTCAAATTACACTTTAAAAATTCACAGATACATGTATAATTGATAATTAAGCCTATTGCCTTCATGACACATTCTGACGTGTCACTGCATTTCACAATGTTTCCTCATTTAAGAATCCCCCCCCCCTCCACACACACACCCTATTCCTAGCAAAGAAAAAGTAGGTAAACTATTGCTGAGCTTCCCAGGAGAAGCTAATCCGATGAAGTTGCCTGAATAAACAGGGATTTTTTTTCCTTTGTTTTTTTCCCCCCAATCCCACGAGATTGTGACATGCATCCAGCAATCTATCCAGACTATATTCAGACATCTGCAAATTTGACATTTGCCGACTCCGAAACGTCATCACTCCTAGGCCCTGCTCCCCTGGGGGCGACATTTGACAAAAGAGGAGCCAGGCCAAGATAAACACCCATGGCTCAGAAAATGGACAAGAAAGGTCAAGCTGACTACAAGGCAGTTATACCCCCTGTTCAGACACAAAACGTTTATACCGAAACTCAATAAAGATACGTTGTATAAAATTTTCATCGTATAGCCTATGGACCGTTCAGACACATATCTCGACCGATAAGAAAAACATCGTATAGATGCGCATTTTTCCACTGCACATGTTGTTATGGTTGCCGCCAGTCCCCGCCCCCTGGTAAGGACACCTTTGGCGCCCGCTCACGTTAAGCCCCGCCCAGTTATGCCGTTCTATGGTCGCCATACGTTCAGACACACACACGGAAAGGTGATTCGTTATCGGGTTCTAGTTCGAAACGATGCTCTGACCCCAGTTTCGTTATACAATGTTTCGTTAGTCAGCGTTCAAAAATTCATTGTTTAGCTATACTGTTTCGGTATAGCTATACCGTTTTGGTATAAATTTTTTGTGTCTGAACACCCTGATAGCTTAAGGAATGAATGTATGAGCTGAACATCTTTGCCGAGATTAGAAAGGAGTAAGAGTTAGGTTGGGGAGGAATACTTCAGGTCAATTATTTTAGGTAATTACTACCAGGTTGAAAAATGATCTCATTCAGTTTCCGACAAAAGATTGAATACATAGATGGAACTTATTTGTTTAACCAAGTCAGGGGGAGTGTGGGGTGGGAGTCGCCTCAGATGTAACATTTCAAAGGGAAGTCAAAGGAATTACATTGATTCAAATGTAGACATTTAAATACAGACATGATATATGAACGGAACCTGTATAGATACATGTTGAGAGAGGGAAAGCAGATTGGGGGGGGGGGGGGGGTTACAGGGGTCACTTCTATCACATATTACAGAGAAGGTGATGCATTTATCCCATTCACATAATAGAAGTTCTGAATGTGCAATTGAATGATTGATGGAACCAAGAGAAGTAGAGTCAGGGGGGCAATTCAAGTCTTTCATTCCAGATTGTTAGGGAGCTCAAAGGAATTATATCATTCAGATGTAGAAATAGCAAACAGTGTACACACAATATCTATTTTTGGAGATAAGGAGTGAAGTATATGAATGGAGAAACGAGGCTCTTCAAGTCGTTTGTTTCAGATATCAGTAGAAATGTCAAATCAATGATCTTGTTTAGATGTGAACACACTGGGGTATTGGAGGGGAAGCACTAGAGTTTACGAATGAAGGCCTTTGTACAAATTCTTTCGATATAAAATGCAATTATTTGGTAAATTAGAGGTCTACTTTAAATCTATACTTATCAATTTTACTTGGAAACTACAATAAATGATGATATTCAATCCAATGTGACTGCAGTATCAGTCATAAGATGATACCCTTGGAAAGTCAAAATGATACAAAAAGTAAGATATACCAAGAAATTTCAGCAATTATATAAATCAAGAGAAACTGAAAAGAACTTTTCCTAATAAGTCATCAAACAGATCAATCATCTGCAGAGAGCTACAATGGTGATCACTCATATCCTTTTACATTATTGGACTTTCAATCTTCAGGCTGTCAACAAACAAAACACTAATGATACTTAAAGGTACTTTATCCCTTTTGATTTTGATAAATTACAGAAGAATTATAATGGGAAAACTTGCACGGATGTGAAAAGGCTTATAATTTGCTTTTAATTAAGTAATAATAACAATTTGGTAACACTTTATTTTTTTCGACTAAAAAAAAAATCACATAATTTTTAAAATTATTTTTTGATTGTTACTAGTGCATGTATTTGCATCCCTCTGTGACAAAAGCAACATTTTTAATTTCTTACAGAGAAGTTAGAACTTGTGACCCTGACATTTCATAGGCAGTATCTACAGGATGTCTACTTAACCTGTGCAAAATTTCACGGAATTTTGTGCAAGTTTGTAAAATGTATTGAATACCTTTATACTAACTCACATATTATGTTCTATTTATAACATCAACTTAATGGGATTGGATGGTTATTTTGATTTAGGACCAGATGTATGGGTCTTGACTGTCTCCTATAGGAAAAATAAAGTTATAATTGGGGGGAGAGGTTTCTACCACCCCAACAAATATTTATCTCATTCAGATGTGGTAATTGTGGACATACCAGGGTTTACTTTCCTGATTTTTTTTTTAAAAATCATGCATCTGAAAATCATTCACATGGACTAAAGCTAGGTCAAACAGTAAAATTTATCAATTTTTATCGAAAATAAACAAATCATGAAAGGAGGGAAATTGTCACGAAAGGTCATGGATCATGTAGTCCAACAGCATGCTGAAAAAAGGAAAAATATTACAAATAATCACTACCATCTCTATAGGTGTGTTGTATTTGAACAACAAACATGGTCATTCCAACTTTTTAATTTGTGCAGGTTATGTACCTAATTATTAAACTAGCTTTACACAAACATCATAGCCCTTCCATATCTTTTTATTCCTTGTTTTTAAAGAGAAGTATTCCTGACAAAGTTAGCTTTAAAAGACTATAATTGCTTTTACTTTCAGCACTGATGAAAAAATGAATTTATCATTCTTTCATCCCAAAAGGGTCCAACAGATCCTAAGAAAGTGATTCCCACAATTAACTACCTCATTAGAATACTCTCACAATTCTATCTTCATATTCTTGTAATGCAACAATCCATCATTCCCACAATAAATCATATACACAATGATCATTACACACTGAGGGGCAATTGATCATTCTTGAGAGAAACTCTGACAAGTACGTCAGTTGGAAACATCAACTACAATTGAAGAGCATAGAAATCACATTTGACTGCGAGGAACAGGGCATCTCAATCAAAGTATTTTCAGCTGTGGCTGCCAAACTGTTAAAGGGGAAGTCTACTCTGAAATACATGTCAGTTGGCTTTATCAAAAGCAGAAAAACATGAGAGAAGCAGAACACTGAAGTTTAAGGAAAATCTGATAAAAAATAGGAAATTTAAGGCACATTCACATATGCCACGGTAACCTTTTTTTTTCTTTTTTTTGTTTGTAAATGAATGACATATGGGGATGAAAGAAGGTCCTATGCCTACTCACCTTTCTGTATATTACAAGATGAACAAATGTAAAAATGTAAACCGCCTCGGTTTACCACAGCATAATTATGTGAAGCAGCATTTATGAATTTCCAAAGTTGTAATCGATTAAAGTCAACACAAGTTCGCAACTCTGTAACATACCTTTCAAGGAATTTTTCCATTTTGCTAGATGTACTAAAAAAAAAAAAGAACAATATGAAAATATTCCTTTAATACACATGTGCACCTAAAACAGGCCCGTAACTTTGAAATATGTCCATATGCAGTATTAAAGTGATTGATTAACTTTGTGAAAAATTGTAAAATCAGCTCAAATGCCAGTGAATTGTGTGCAGTCCTCTAATTACATATATAATTAAGGATATGTGAAAGTATGAGAGAAAACTCCATCATAAAGATGTACTTCTTTCATGAGAGCATCTCCTAAATTTTAGCCTGAGATTGTAACTATCCATAAAATCTCTTTTCTCATAACCTTTTGGTCTTTTTTTAAAACATCTATTGCAAAAAAATTAGGTACATGTAGTAGTAGTACCTTTGGGGAGAGAGAAAAAAAAACTTATATAAATGCAAATGATATTTTGTATACCTTTTTACTAGGATTAAAACATAAAATCATAACTTGAGAGGGGATGAGTGATGATTTGAGCAACTCCATCTCCTCAGGGGAAGAAAGATAATGGACATCGAGACAGTATGATGTCAACAATTCAGCAAGTCAAGAAACCCTATCTCTATCTACTTTGGGAGCTCATCATGTTCATCACAGGGGGGCTATTACATTAAGCATTTGCTAGCATTCCCCTAAGAGCAAGAACGTATACATGAATGTGAGAGATGTAGGAAGATCTAGGAAGGTGAATGAGATATACCCACTGATATTGCCAATTTGAGGGTAGACACTGTCTGCCGAGATTAAGAATGACACTAAAGGATATGTATAAATTGTCGTCATTTTTACAAACTGACGAATCCGTGCTTGGTGCGCAGAAACATGAATTGGTGGGAAACAAATTTATAGATTTAGGTGTTCTTAGATAAAGGAATTTGCTTTCGTTGCAGAATTTCACATATCGACATATACATCAAAAGAAAGCTTATGACTTTAATTTTGAAATGGTGTATATTATTATGTATATTAATACAGAATAATGATTACTGGCCATTCAAACACGATTTGACGGTTCATAAAATCGTTTTCTCCAAGGCGCGGATTCGTCAGTTCGTAAAAACGACAACAAAATAGTGTCCTTCTCGCTCTCTGCAGACTGTTCCAGCCATGCAAATATCCACAGCTATTATACATCTATTTCCCTGAGATAGATATTACCTTTGAAAATTAAAAAAAAGCGTTGGAAACACATATTTTGTATACCTTTTTACTAGGACTGAAACATAAAATTAAAACTTGAGATAGATGAGAGATGATTTGAGCAACCTCCATCTCCTAAGCGGAAGAAAGATAATGGACATCAACATAGTGGGATGTCAACAATTAAGCAAGTCAAGAAACCCTACATCATGTATATGTATCTCTATTTACTTTGGGAGTTCATCATGTTCATCACATGGGGGGGGGGGGGGGGGGCTATTACGATCAGCATTAATTAGCATTCCAACAGGAGCAGACATGAATGTGAGAAATGTAGGACGATGCACTCCATGAATGAGATACCTGCTGATATTGCCAATTTGAGGGAAGATATCATCTGCAGAGAGTTAGAAGGATGACGAAGGATGTGAGTCAATAGTGCCCTTCTGCCTCTCTGCAGACTACATGTACATATTTGATGATTTTGATCAACAGCAATTCAACATCTATTTCCAAAAGTTAATTACCGTTGAAAAATATATATATATATAAATATATTTTTAAAATATAAAAATGTAAAAAATATATACCTTTTTACTACAACTGAAACATAAAATCAAAACGTGAGAGAAGACAAGGGATGATTTAAGCAACCTCCATCTCCTTAGGGGAAGAAAGATAATGGACATCGAGGCAGTATGATGTCAACAATTCAGCAAGTCAAGAAACCCTAACTCTATCTACTTTGAGAGCTCATCATGTTCATCACAGGGGGGCTATTACATTCAGCATTTGTCAGCATTCCCCTAAGAGCAGAAGGTATACATGAATGTGAGAGATGTAGGAAGATGTAGGAAGGTGAATGAGATATACCCACTGATATTGCCAATTTGAGGGCAGATATCATCTGCCGAGATTTAGAATGACACTGAAGGATATGTATAAATAGTGTCCTTCTTGCTCTCTGCAGACTGTTCCAGCCATCCAAATATACACAGCTGTTATACATATATTTCCCTGAGACAGATACTACCTTTGAAAACTAAAAAAAGTGTTGCAAACACTTATTTTTGTATACCTTTTTACTAGGACTGAAACATAAAATCAAAACTTGAGAGGAGATGAGGGATGATTTAAGCAACCTCCATCTCCTTAGGGGAAGAAAGATAATGGACATCAAGGCAGTATGATGTCAACAATTCAGCAAGTCAAGAAACTCTACATGTATCTCTATCTACTTTGAGAGCTCATCATGTTCGTCACATGGAGACTATTACATTCAGCATTTGTTAGCATTCCCCCAAGCCAGGAGCAGACATGAATGTGAGAGACATAGGAAGATGCAATAAATGAATGAGATACCCACTGACATTGCCATTTTGAGGGTAGATATTATCTGCAGAGAGTTGGAATGACGCTGAAGGATATGTTTCAACAGTGCCTTTCCAGCTCTCTGCAGACTACATATTTGATCCATGAAAATACCAACAGCTATTCAACATCTATTTCCCAAAGTTAGTCATTACCTTTGAAAAAAAAATATATACAGTAAGTGTGAGTCAATAAAAAGGAAACCCAGATTCAACCCTCTATATTGTTGCAATCAATGGATATAGATTTAATCAAAGTTTCTCATATTGTAGCCTATCATGTTTTCTTTAATTTGATACCTTGATCAATAAAATCCGACCATGGACAGCAGAACAGTAACATTTTTCCTGATTCATGTCAATTTTGCCTCTGCCCAAGTTTTGAATGAAATGGATGGTCAACTCAAGGTTGGTTGAATGGTCTCCATTCAAGTTGAATGCACTCACAAATAATGAAAGTAACTCATGAACACCATTTATGCCAAACTTGGGCAGACGATTTTGACATGCTTTTCAAAAATAGCCAGTGCTCAGTCATCCATAATTGCATTTTGATGAGCAGCAAATCAAATTAAAGAAGATATTAATCAAAAATACCTTGCACTGAGAGGCTCCAGTTGAAATTACAGATTCTCTTGAGGTGATTGGCATAGCGCTATTTTATGAGGGGCTCAGCTTCGAAGAAAATAGTAACTATGCCAATCACCGGAGAATCCATAATTTCAACTGGCGCCTCGAAAAAGAGTGTATGGTATATTTGATTTTTATCCTACAAGAGTAAGCCTAGATAGATTCAAAATAAAAACCTAATGCAGAGTCAGAGTAGACCTACATACACTGAGAGGCAGCACGGCTCGTCACCCACAAACAATATCGCAATACACTGTCGCGATATCGATAACTTCGAAATAACCAGAATAACAAAAAAGTGACGTCAAAATATCGGTAGAGCGAAAAAATTTGTATGGAGGTCTGACATCACGCAATATCCATTTTTTCTTCATGGTGGAAGTATTTTATGTCACGTGAGACATTCCTGGCCAATCCTTGCCCTAGAATTTATGATATAGGATATAATATCAACTATTAAAATTTACAATATATTTTAGAGATTTTGATTCGTTTTTAAGATATTGGGACTGGAATATGGGTTTCCTTTTTATTGACTCACATTGTATATATAAAAATATAAAAAATATATACCATTTTACTACAAGTGAAACATAAAATCAAAAACTTGAGAGGAGACGAGGGATGATTTGAGCAACCTCTATCTCCTTAGGGGAATAAAGATAATGGACATCAAGGCAGTAGGATCTCAGCAATAATATTCAGCAAGTCAAGAAACCCTATCTCTATCTACTTTGGAAGCTCATCATGTTCATCACATGGGGGCTATTACATTCAGCATTTGTCAGCATTCCACCAGGCCAGGAGCAGACATGAATGTGAGAGATGTAGGAAGATGCAATAAATGAATGAGATACCCAATGATATTGCCAATCTGAGAGTAGATATCATCTGCGGAGAGTCGGAATGATGCTGAAGGATATGTTTCAATAGTGCCCTTCTGGCTCTCTGCAGACTACATATTTGATCCATGAAAATATTAACAGCTATTCAACATCTATTTCCCAAAGTTAGTTATTACCTTTGGAAAAAAAAAAAAAAAAAATATATATATATATATATATATATATATAAATGTATTTAAAAATATAAAAATAAAAAATATATACCTTTTTACTAGGGCTGAAACATAAAATCAAATCTTGAGAGGAGACGACTGATGATTTAAGCAACCTCCATCTCCCTAGGGGAAGAAAGATAATGGACATCGAGGCAGTATGATGTCAACAATTCAGCAAGTCAAGAAACCCTATCTCTATCTACTTTGGGAGCTCATCATGTTCATCACAGGGGGGCTATTACATTCAGCATTTGTTAGCAATCCCCCAGGCCAGGAGCAGACATGAATGTGAGAGATGTAGGAAGGTGAATGAGATATACCCACTGATATTGCCAATTTGAGGGTAGATATCGTCTGCCGAGAGTTAGAATGACGCTGAAGGATATGTGTCAATAGTGTCCTTCCAGATTCCTACAGACTACATATTCTATCCAAAAATCCAAATATCCACAGCTATTCAACATACATGTAGTCCTGGTACACTTTAATGTTTAAAGTGTAATATTGTAAGAATGGAGACAAGGGGAGTTGAGCAGGTAAGGGGCACATAAACACACTGAAGGATATGTGTCAATAGTGCCCTTCTTCATTGCTCTCTGAAGACTCTATCTATCCAAATATCCACAACTATTCAACATAGTCTTGGTATATATTTAAATGTTTAAAGTGTAATACTTAGGCAAGGATGTAAGGGAGGCCAAGGGAGTAGAGAAGGGGCACATGAACTTGCTGAAGGATTATGTGTCAAAAGTGCCCTTCTCCATGGCTCTCTGAAGACTGTACATTCCATATGAGTTCAAGGAGGTACCAGGCAAGCTTGCCTAGTACCTCCTTGATCAGTCCAAATATCTGAAGCTATTTAACATATTTTAAAAACCTGTGTACTACTAAGTTACCTCATCCCCATTTGCTTAAAGATAAAGTTGAGTTTTGGTCATGAAATTGAATTGTGAAAGAAACTTCTCAAAGCACTTGGGAAAGGTTGAATATAAATATAGCACTTAAGAATTGGTGTATGCTGTAAAGTTTTGGAATCACCAAAATGATAAGAAATTGACTCAATCCTGCTGAGAGTCACATGCACTGCACACAGAAATATGTATGTGGGACTACATGCAAATGTTCGGCCCAAACATTTCAGCTGTTTCTTGTCATAATTTGAATGTGAGGGAATTTTAAGAGCAATCCTTTTCAGGGACATATCTACTATGATAATCCCTAACTAATATAATAAGAATGAGAAAGCTCACAAATTATTTTTTACCTTTCCCAGAATTGAAGCTTCCCTTTAATACAGGGACTACCCTGTAGTTGGCAATTGGTTAATGTTTCAAATACTGTATAAGCCATAAATTTCGCGGCCATAAATTTTCGCCAATAGGACTAACCAGACTATTTCGCGAGAGGTTGAATTCGCGGTCGGAAAATTCTCAAATCTACAAACAGCGGCGATGATGTACTTTTGCAAAGCGAAGTGGTGAATTTCTGACCAGGAGACAACAAATTCAACCAACTTCTTATGTTGGCAATATTTTGGCGTATTGTTAAATTCACGACCCACTCGCGATTCACGAAATTCGTGAAAATAAAATCCTTGCGTAATATATGGCATATACAGTATATACTACAGCAGGCATGGATTTAATATTTGGAGAGGAAAGGGAAGGGGAGAAGGCAAGGGACAACAGAAAAAAAAAAAGAATTGAGAAAGCAAAAATTAAAAAAAAAAAGAAAGAAGAAAGCCTTAAAAACTCTACATTATTCTCTTCAATGTTATCTCAAAAGGCAAAAGAAGAGCTAACAGCTAACAAATAAGTAAATTGATTAATTAATTAATGAAATACAAGAAAAAAAAAATCATAATTTAGCAAGGGATTTTAATGGATTCTTTTTAACACAAGAACAAAAAGAAAATACAGATAGATTGAAAGGGGGAATAAAATAAATGTTATTGTTTTCTGGAACAATTATTGGTTTTGCAAAACATACATGTAGCAGCACAATTTCAAGCAAGTTAGCTGCTATGAAAAAAAGCTCCCTTACAAGAATGATAGCCAATCACTTCTTCATTGTTTCTAGTCGAACAAATTGCAAATGCTTGAGACTGTGATCTTGCAAGTTTCACTTAATGCATTTGCACATCTTTTACCACATGAGCCGTCACCAAGTTGATTTTGGAATGAGAAGGAATTCGTCATTTTGCTCATCACAATTTACAAATTCAGCTTCCTACTGGTCTTTGTAAAATCACACCCCTCTATGCAACAACGCCTTTGGACAGATCTGGAAGTTGTCAAATTGGCAAGTCTGATGGAGCGTGATGCCAAGACAATTTACAGCATCTTCCTTCTAGGAGTGAGACACTGTGCTATTGCATTTTTAATCTTAATGTCTGGGAAATGTGGCATTTGGACACCTTAGTCTTTATGACCCCCGATCTCTTTGTAATTTCTCTCTAGTTGCAATGAGCTTAACCCTTAAAATGCCATCCATCACCTTTATGAAGATGTTATCAGAAGAAAAAAATCTTGAGATGAGTTTTTGAATATCATTCTCTTTTTTCATTGTATATTTTGATACAGTGTGCTAGGTTATGTAAATTGACAATTCACATACCTGTTTTGAATTTTAAGATGATAAACTGCATTTCCTTGAACAGAAAAGAAAGTTACTATTTTAAATTATGGGGTGTAAACTTTAAACTACTTATGGTACTGTGAGGGTGAAAGCTAACTTCCTAAGATCTTAGTTAGATGTTAACCGAAGAAATCGAGGGTTAAAAAATGTCTTTGGACAAGGAAGGCCTATTGTTGTTTTTTCTCCGAAAACAGAAACAGAAACAGCACAGTTACCATCATAGAAAAATTTATATTCATGGAAGATATTTTTTGCCCATTTATCAATAAAACACAACATAGTAACACAACATTTTTTTTAGGTCAAAATTGCAGTCTTGAAATAAATACAAAATTCTCTTATGACATTTGTACAAAATTGTGATGGCCGAAACGCGGTTATAATATAGAGGCCTTCGTTTTACCTTTTAATCTAGGGGTGAGAAAGTTATGATATTACTTCAAAGTTCCTTTTATCATGTGAAGAGAATGAGGAACACTGACCATTCACCATTTATCCACTTTGGTAGCTTAGCAAAACGTCATGGCTCATAAGAACGCAGGAAAGACGCATATGACAAAATGATTAAAGACCAAAATTTTATTCTATAGAGGCAGAATCAAAATATTACAATGTAGAATTAATATACAAAACTTTCAACACTTTTAAGCAAAATCATATGAAAATTGTTATTCAGATATGTCTGATTCTGATTTTAGAAGCACATACAAAACTTGCAATTTTTCTCTTTGCATCTTTCCTGCGTCTTTATGCGCCATTGCGTTTTGCTAAGCTACCTTAATCACATGCATTTAATTTGGGATGAAGTCCATTTCAAAATACATTTAGAACGAAAACAAAATTGTCTCAGATGGATTAATATATTTAAAATAATTCTTTCTCTAAAAAAATATTAAAACTGACAGCCTGCTTTAATGTTTGGTAATTGATAATTAACCCATTGCCCATTGTAATTGATAATTAACCCATTGCCCATTGTAATTGATAATTAACCCATTGCTCATTTTAATTGATAACCCATTACCCATTGTAATTGATAATTAACCCATTGCCCATTGTAATTGATAATTAACCCATTGCCCATTGTAATTGATAATTAACCCATTGCCCATTGTAATTGATAATTAACCCATTGCCCATTGTAATTGATAATTAACCCATTGCCCATTTTAATTGATAATTAACCCATTGCCCATTGTAAATGATAATTAACCCATTGCCCATTGTAATTGATAATTAACCCATTGCCCATTGTAATTGATAATTAACCCATTGCCCATTGTAATTGATAATTAACCCATTGCCCATTGTAATTGATAATTAACCCATTGCCCATTGTAATTGATAATTAACCCATTGCCCATTGTAATTGATAATTAACCCATTGCCTATACAGGATGGTCCCTGTGTAAAGCTTATGGGAATAAAATATTTCAGTTTTCAATGGGTTAAGACCACAACTTTCATTTACACTTTCATAGTTTCATTACTTCTTATTCATAAATTAAATATCTTTTTTTACATTTTCGGCACAAATTATATAACAAACAAGAACTCATTTTGCTTACTAAAAGGTAAAAATCAGTGATGAAACAACAGTGCATCATAACAGATCTTTATTGCATCATTCTCTATCTAGGAGCATACAAGTATATCTTCAAAGTCGACTTAGCAGAAGAAGAAAAGGTGCAAATTGAAGGTGAATGAATTGACATGAGAGATTACAGACCTACAGTACTTCTCATTCAGCAGACACGGTGTAATTTCTGCATTTCATTACATGACCATGTGCTCAGACGAGGACTTCTACTTCAGTATTAGGTTACATGTGTTCAAAGTGCAGATTCACAACTGAGTTTGAATGCATTTCTAACAAAATAAATTCTAATAGAGAAAGACAACAAATTATAACATCAAATATTGTGGTATGATTTGCAAATAGTGAACTATTTATCAATAAAATTGAAGGCCCATATTTCTACACTACAGGAAATGATTATAAAGCTCAAAACTGACAGGTCTGACACAAGCAGCCCTGAAAATTTCACCATGGACTCCAAAATATCAAAATATACACAGGAGCCTTGTAAAAAAAAATGGGCCCCTAACATTTGCTAGACCCTCAAGAAGAAAGTTTCCATTTTACACCTCTCAGAGTGCAGCTGATATAAAAATACCAAATTAGGCTGCATATACAGACATTTCTGATGAGGAGTGTCATTTTGACCCCCTGCAACTTTATAGATTCAATCCTGAAACTCCCTGAAGAATGGGGAACGTTGATTAGAGTTTGGGTTGCCGTTGGGTTTAGGGTTAGGGTTAAACTTAGGTTCGTTGTTGTTGATAGTGTTGGGTTTAGGGTTGAAGTTTGGATTTGACTAGTGTTAGATATCAACTGCAGAGCAATTTTTACAAGGGCGTAAATGCAGTCATGTCCAACCCTATAGGTCCTCATCAAAGCACAGGGTCATGTGATGAAGTTGTAGAAATTACATCGCATGTGCTGCATAACAAGTAAGGTGAGAGACTTTACGCAAGAGATCCACCATACTTGTTATGCAGCACATGCGGTGTAATTTCTACAAGTCATCACATGACCGTGTGCTTTGACAAGGACCTCACTATTGGGTTGCACATAGGGTGCAGGGTCATGGTTGGGCTTGTTTGCACTGCTACACATGTAAATGCTTGAGCACCAAGGTAGCTCGGCTACAGCCGGGGTAATAGTATGATTGCAGGACCCTCAGAGAGAACAGTATATAACACTGATGAGGCTATCACTTTTTATCTATTTGGGGAGAAATTCCAAAGGGGAATGGCAAGAGAATAATGCTATCTGTATCATGCGTATTGGTCCTGTTTCTACATACTGGCAAGTACTACCAATTAATAAAAAGGGATATCGGTATTTTATTTTACAAATATTAGTACTGTTTTAATATTGAGAATTACAATGTATTATAGCAATATCAAAAGTGGCATATTACATACATGTAAGTTTATTGGAAATAACAGACATTTAACCAATGCAAGGTGCAGTTCTTGAAAGCAAACATACCATTTACTTTTAATTTTCTTACTAACAAATCAAAGCTGAATTAAAGAAAAGACTGGAATATCACACTCAGTCTGATAACTTTCAAATGGATGATTGTATTTTAATATGCCCTTGTGAAAATTGCTCTGCAGTTAATATCTAACACTAGTCAAATCTAAACTTTAACCCTAAACCCAACACTACCAACAACAAACCTAACTTTAACCCTAATCCTAAACCCAATGGCAACCCAAACTCTAAACATCTATCTTTGACAAAATAAATCCTGGAGCAAACACTGCCGAAGCAGATGTCAGATCTCCATTACGCCAACTCTGATGGTTGTCCATGTCAACCAGGTTTACTGGTTAACAATTCTCACATCCTACTTGGTGTATATCAGACTGTGCAAACTCACTCGTCATCAATGAGAGCTTGACTCATGTTTTCCAAACTTGGAAATTAACATTACTTTAACCCTATCCCTTACCCTCAATGCAATCGCAACCAAAATCCTAACCATATGTATAATTAACCCGTTGACTACTGAATTCTCTCATTCCCATAGGCTTAATACAGGGGCCACCCGGTCCCCATAGGCAATGGGTTAATAAGTTGAGAAACGAAATCCAGGAGCAAAGATGGCAAAAGCAGATCTGTCAGACAAACTGGCTGTCCATCAACCAAGTATATTGGTTAACTCATTGACTACTCAATTCTCTTATTCCCATAGGCTTAATACAGGTACAATGGTTCCAATATGCATTAGGTTAACAGTTCTCACTTCCTACTTGGTACACATCACTGGTCATCAAACATTTGGAGAGCCTGACTCATGTTTCCCCAAACTTGGAAACTCGCCATAGCTCTAACCCTATCCCTTGCCCTAAATCCAATCACAACCCAAATCCTGACAAATATACCTTTGATGAAATAAATCCTGAAGCAAACATTGTCAAAAGAGATGTCAGATCTCCAGTACACAAACTTCCATGGCTGTCCATCAACCAAGTTTATTGGTTAACAGTTCTCACATCGTACTTGGTGTACATACATGTACATGTACAGACTGTGTACACTCACTTGTCATCAAACATTCGGAGTGCCTTGCTCATGTTTCCCCCGGAACTTGGAACCAACATGGCTATTGACATTGAAAATACAGCTGTCTTCAAGGCTACATGAGGTAAAACCCAATGGGAAAAGTAAAACTTGATTGACAGATGTGATAAAGATGCTGTTATCATGAAACAATTGTATGACACATGCTCCCATCAAAATTGCTCTGCCATAAATTTCAAATTCTTTACCTCAACTCTGAAAGGGAAGCCTGAGTTCTGGGAAAGGTAAAAAATGATTTGTGAGCTTTCTCAATCTTATTATGTTAGTTTGGAAGAATATCATAGTAGATATGTCCCCTGAAAAGGATTGCTCTTCAAATGCCCTCACATTGAAAATATGACAAGAAACAGCTGAAATGTTCAGGCCGAACACTATGTGTAGTCCCATAAACACATTTTATCATTTTGGTGATTCTTATCATTTTGATGATTCCAAAACCTACTAGCACACACCAATTCTTATGTGCTATATAATCAACCTTTCCCTGATTGCTTTGAGACAGCTTCTTTCACAATTCAATTTCATGACCAGAACTCTAACTTGATCTTGAACCAAAGACTATGCCTCAGTAACCCACTCGAACCGTAATCCTAACAGAAAACCAAACTGCAACCCTAATACTAACCCCAACCCTATATCTTAAACTAACGGAAGTTATGAACATAAATGGTTATACAACACATGGTCCACGACAATTGCTCCACAGTAAAATTTCCTTCACTGACCGAATTCATATTTTCAACTCTGAACCAAACACATACCATATCATAGTACCTTACCTTTACCCTAAACCTAACCTTAAACCTAACCTAAAACCCTACTGTAACCATAACCCTATTCCTAACCCTATATATGAAATAAAGCCAGGAGCATAGGTCAGAGCACTCATGTAACATACAATTCTTATTCTATGACAGGTCAAAGGTGAAAATTCCTCAAGAGCATTACTTAGATCACATGATTATATTCCAATATAGTCTAGATGAAATATTATAAATACAAAAAAAGAAAGAAGAAAGAGAAAGTACGGGATACATTTATACCACTGAAGAGTTTTTCTGCCTCTGAGCAGAAAAAAATTTAAACACGGCATTTTGGTCTTATGATGAACCAGAAGGGTTCATGGATAAAATCAATAAAATTTCCATTGTTTACTTGTTTATTAATATGTTGTGTTTTTTTTGTTTGTTTTTTTCATATATACTTTCGGTGGTCAAAGACCATATTAAGATCTCATGGTCTAGATAAGTACTTTGGTAGGAATTTGTATTTTGACATTTTCCTTCTTGATTGAAGAAAATGTGACAAGAAGATGTCAAAGTTCTACTGTTGGATGGTATTGCAGGAACTTCTGAATTAATTTTTTTTTCTCTCTGTTCCAGCCATTTAACAAATGAGATCAATATCTTTCTTCCCAAGGGTGTGCCCAGGTCGAACTAGATTAAGTCAGCAAAAACATTCAGCAGCCTTTCTGTGTCCTCTGAATGAAAGTCAATCCCTAACCCAAACACAGCAAATTCAAAGCATGCAATTTCTGCTGCAAGGAAAACGACAGGTATGCGAAACTGGATAACCTCGTCAACACACATTTGGTTTGCTGCGCACCGCCAAAGTACATCTGTCAGACTGAATTGATCACGTTCTGTCGTTCCACCTACACAGGTGTGTAAATTTCTTACTCGGCGTGCTCCTCTCAAGAGGGCAACCCGACAAGATTACATTTGCACCTCTCGAGCCGCGTCTTCTACATTTTCGTCAGCAAGCCCACCTCGTGAATTTTACATGCCTGGAACTGCAGGGAATCACTTTGCATTTAGCTCATGTCGAGGGACCTGGTAAAAACACATCCGGTAAAACTAACATTGAATTTAGATTGACATGAAGACTAAATAACTTTGAATTAAGAGCCTTTTATGGTAAGGCCCAGAGCACAATGGAAAAATCAGTTCATGCCACTAATTATACTCTGTGATTTCAGGAAATTCATGAATATTAAAAAAAAATTCCTGTACAGTTAGATTTCCCCCAGTTTTCATGATGTCACATCGATGTGCATCAAATTTTACATCATCTGTAAACTTTGTGCAAGTGTATCAAGCGAAATCTAAAATTGTGAGTGTACAAAATTTGCCAACTCCAAAAAATTAAGTAGTATAAGTACAAAAGAAAATTATCATCAAAAATATTGCTGCAAATGTCAAGGGGCATTTAGGCAACTAAATTTAGTTTCATGCATTGTAAGACTGAAGACTTTAAAGAAAGAGATTCTCTGAAGATATATGGAAGAGATCTTTAGCGAGAAAAATGTTCTTTTATATAACAGAGTCATGCTCATGATAACCAGTTTCTCTGTCTATAAAGATCCAAACCAATGATACTAGTACATACTTGTACTTCAAACCCATGGAGAGCAAAAAATATCATTAATTTGCGGTTATCTTCGAGGCGCTTTTACCCTCGGGGCAGTTCTCAAAATATATTGGAGATAGCATATTGTTATACCTGTAGGTCCTCATGAACGAAAAAATCCTACTGAGTAATGCATTTTGAAAAAAAGTGACATTTCAGTCATTTTGTTTGTTAGAGCAAATGGGGGAGTTGTCCACAGCTACATCACAGTGACATTACCTATTCTGCCAATTTGAAATTCCCATATGCATAGTGATTACAACTTTCAAAAATTCATAACTTTCTTATTGCTTGTCCGATTTCGTTCAAACTTTCACCAATCTGCTTCTCGGATTTTTCCTCTTTCTTTGAAAGCAACTTGCTATTAAAGCTCATAGACAGTGTCGGTAGCAAAAATCATACTGGCAAGAAACTTATCTAACATAGTCACATACTATTCTCCTTTTATCATAAGGCACATGTACGAGATTATTTAACATTCCATTCACGATTTCAAACAAATTTTAGTGTAAATATCTGTAAGAAATGCTTGGTAACGGTTTTTCACTGCCTCACGCTGAGACCATATCCACCCGAAGGTTCCCCACACAATAAACCCAGCGCTTCGCACTATGTGTAGCGTATTCTATAACACACAGCAATCCTCGTGTGAGTAATGTGTGTGGACGTTGTTCGAATTTACATCCCCTCTTTTTTGGGCCAGGGATTTTTATTCTTTTCACCTCTAATTCGATAAATATTTCACTTGAGGAGGAAAACACTTCACAGCATCTTAGTTATGTTAGTACCCTGCTATTTATTTAGTAAAATCAAAGAAATCTCTCGAAAAGTTTTTGAGGGCTTCCCAAAACTATCTAATACCTTTAAGGTAGGATTTCCCTTTAAGGAATAAAACAACTTTTGCATTTTATCAATCTATTTTTGAACACACTATCAATGCCTATCTGGTACATCACATTCCAATCCCATTTATGCCCATCAGCCTTAACAAGTGACCCTCAATGCTTGATATTCTTAAGCTGATGGTCGAGTCTGGTTAATTAAGGTCAAGATGCCCTATCCAATTATTAATGATGAGTTATCCGTCTTGGGACAATGATGTCCCCTTGGGAGATGGTGGTGGTCTTCAGGGTAACAGCAGTATTGACTTATAAAGAAAATCATCACAAGGATAGTCCATCTCTTCATGAGGCAAATTTTCAATCATTAGTTCTATTATTCATCCTGATACATTTATTGTTCCTTAATATTTGATATGGAACTTCATGACCCTATAATATCAAAAAGAGAAACAGACTTTTCTTGAGTTTGTTTTTGATTTGTATTGTTTTGCTTAACACTTTTTTTTTAACGGTGGCAGGATTTCCTTGATTCCTTTTTTTTTTTTGTTCTTTTTTTGTTTTGTTTTATGCCAGTGCTAAGTTTCATACAGAAATGTACTTTATGACATTATCTAGGTTTCCTTTTTCTTTTTTCAATTGTTCATCTACATCTACATAAAAAAACAGTGTTCCATGGTATAAAACTCTTCAACCCATGATCCCATTTTGAATCTCAGGAAGATAGACAAACTTTCCTTAGTCTAAACATATTCGATGTAATGATAAAATTGGGGCAATTTGGGCAAATTACCTCCTAAATAGATGCTGCTTAAATCCTCATTATTGAAGTCGGAATGTTTAAGTAAACTGGAATTTTACTTAAACATTCCTGTATACCTAAACATTCCGACTTCAATAATGAGGAATTTTTCCAACTTCACAATATTTTCCCTTCTGCTCTCTCTCTCTCTCTTCCTCTCTCCCTACAATTCTCTCCTCCCTTCATCTCTTTTTATCTCTATCACTTTCCATCTCCTCCCTCTTTCTCTTTTTCTCTCTTACTAGCTTTATCTCTTTATTAAACCTAATAATAATAATAATAATAATATCAAACCGTTCTTGTATAGCGCATATCACATTATGATATAACGTCCATGTGCGCTTCCAAAGGGTTTGGATATTATTACCCTGGCTTTAGCTTCGGCTGCCGTAACCTACCCCTCTCTCCCTCTCTAAAATAGAGAGCCATATCAAAATTAACTCGCTGAGTACTGAACTCTCTCTTTCCCATAGGCTTAATACAGAAACCACCTGGGGAGCATTTCATCAAGCATTTTGTCAGTGATTTTTAAACCAACAACTGTTATAAGCTACTGAAATCCTTGCATCTGATTGGCTGAGAGCAAATTTGTCAGTAAAAAATTACTGACAAGACACTTGATGAAACGCTCCCCAGGTTCCAGTAGGGAATGGGTAAAGAAATGAGTTCCCTTATTTCGCTTCCATCACCCTACTTGTAAAAATATTATGAAACTAGAAATTTAATTTGTCACTGAAGACGAATTAGGTGGTCTGTCCCTGTGGCAAATTGCTTTGTCAGATGTGATAATATTTCTGCAAGATAATAATGATGATGATGTTGACGAAAATGATGATAAGATGGTCATATAAGTGATAACAATGACGATAATGGTATATTGATTATGATGATCATAATGACAACAATAATGATGATAATAACCATGATAACCGAAGTCGCATGGCGCCCATTCAGGTTCACTTTTAGGGGCGATTTTTTGAAAAGTGCTTGAAATGGCATAAAACGTGTGCAAAATTAATTTGGGAGGATTTGGATCATTTCTAAATTTTGCCCACGCACGGACGCGTGTACGGACGTGTACGCGCGTGTTTAACGAAAAGACCTTGACTGGAATGACAGTGACCTTAACCATGCCAAATATGAAAGAGAAATGACATTTCGTTATGAAAATATGACCAGAACTTGATTTTCACAAAATGGCGCCTGGATGACGTCATGATAACCTGATGACCTTGAAAAAGATGTGGGAACTTGACCTTATTAGGACTGATGACTGACGAAACTATGAAGAAAATTGACTGAGCCGATTTTGAGAAATCGTGATAATGAACTGGACGATTTGATATTGCAAGACATGTGGGAGATTATCCCCTTAGCTTTAATACACGACAGGGAATGAGATTGTACACAAACTACTGCACACTACTTTCCAATAGACATAACACGCAAAATTAGGCAGTTTATTACATTGTTTGTGATGGTATATGTTATAATAGTCGAAGAAGATGGTAAAATGAAAGGCAAAAAAAAAAAGTGAAAAAAAAAGAAAAAAAAAAAAATGGTCCCACCGGGAATCGAACCGGGGTCGCCGGAATAGGAGGCAAGTGCTTTACCAATGGACCAAAATATTTCTAATAGAGATAACACGTAAACGAAATACGGGATTCTGAAATCACATTTTGTAGTTAAAAAATGGGCATGATCCCGACATCTGATCAAAGATTGGAGGGCACATTTGTGAAAGCATATAGTCTCAGCTATAACATATTAAAATTTGGAAGAAAATGGAGCAGAAATTACAAAGATACTGCTCAAAGAAGACGGGAATGTAGAATCAAGATTTGAGAAAAAGTCATCTCCTATAGAGAATACACGCAAAATGAGAAAAATTGACATGCCTCCTTTAATCGCAAAAATACGCCATGATGCCTTTGTCAAAATGAAAAATCGTGCTAACTGATCTTGTAGAGAATTGTCTCAGCTACAACATATCAAAATTTGGAAGAAAATCGACAACCTATTACTGAAATATTGTCAAATGAATACAAAAATTATGACGTCATTTTTTCAAAATCGAATTTTTGAGTTCATAGGCAAATATGATGACGTCACAACATTTGAGTGGCCAAAATTATGCATGAATTCAGATCTACAAATTACTGGCTTTCGGAATATGTAATAAAATTTGGGGGTCAACAGACTTTCTGACGAGCTATGGCGGATTATAGATAGGCATGTTTTTACCACTTTTTACATTATATTGCCCATTGACGTGCGCATCAGATTTTAAAGTTTGACGCGCACATGTGGCATTATGGAAGGTCAAGAATAACTGTAAATAGTTGGAAATTGTCAAGAATAGTGTAAGGAATTCAAACCATGCAAAAAAACGGCATTTTTACCTTCCGTACGTGCTGGCGGACGCGCACAGACAGATAAAACTGAAATGCTTAAAATGACATGAACCGTACTCTGATTTGATTAAAAAGTGATTTTGAGCATTTTTAAAATTTGACGCGCGCATACATTCTACGTTGACCCTAGACCTGAATTTCATGTGTATCAAATATGGATCATTTTTGATGACTGGTTATGAAGATATGATCGATAATGTGATTTCACAAAATGGCGCCTGGATGACGTCATGATGACCTGAGGACCTTGAAAAGTTTTGATTGACTACTTCGTTATAGGCTTTATAACTGGTATGAAAATCACGGAAATTGATCTTGTCAATTTTGAGATATCGTGCGCACAAAATTTGAGGATAAAAATAAAAATAATAATAATAATAAATAATAAGAAAATTCTGGCGAAATTAAGAGGTGATCTGTCGATTACGACAGGCCACCTAACAAGTATCTAGGGCAATGTAACATTGAAGGATTGGTCTAACAGTTTGATTCAGTGTACTGAATTTGATATACATGTATGCATGTACCCCTGCAAGACATACATGTACAAAGTTGCATATAAAATCAAGTGAAATTAATTCTGTTTGCTTTTCTAGGCCACCTCATCTATAACTACATTTCATTTTTTTTTCTACGAGTCATAAAAGTTTTAAAAAAAAAAAAAAGAGGAAGAAATATTTTTCACCTGCTGTGATCCTATAGCCACTAATCATTGAAACATTACTTAAGACTGATTGGAAATTGCGGCAGTCATCTTGTAACCCGCCAGTTTGTTGAATTTTTCACACACTCGTACACTGAATGTATGCATAATCATTGCATCACTTTAAGGCCAACATGACACAATTCTTTTCAGCATTCACATGCTGAGATTTGGGGGAGGGGGGGGGGGGGGGCAGGGAAGAGATGGAATATCATATGATGCTTATGTCACACATGGCCTTCTCACACAATTATTTCTAGTTTCGTTGCCATTGGAGATCGGCAGCATCTATTGTGCAATCATAATTAATGAGTTCTCGATAGATACAACCGATAATACTAGTGCCACCCATTTGACCATGATAAATCATAATCAGGAACCTGAAAAAAAATGTTCTTTCTATTCCAAATCATAATTCCTTGAGGGCGATTGAAGAGAAATATGGAAAAATTAACATTTACACATGACATCTTGTCTGCTGTGAGTCAGAGTGGAACTGATTCTTATTATTTACATAGATATAGGCCCTCACAGGCGCTCATAGTCACTGCAGAAACCCATGATGTTTCTGCAGAATAGAAGAATAAAGCATATATATTCAAGTGGATTTTTTTTTCTTATCACTAACCATCAAAACTAGTACTCTTAAAATAAGACAAAGAAGAGGGATTAAAATCATCAGTAGTGTCTTTTTCGCTGATTGATACAAACATGCTTGCTAAATGCATATTATTCTTCTATATGCATGACAGTCAGATACACTTAATGTCAACAGCTTTTTAAATGTATCTGGGGAGATATCAACATGTATACATTACGATCATTAATAATTCTGTGAAGAAGCACTCTAAAAACAATCTAGTCAGATTTGACTAGATTACCGGATTCCACGGGCTCTTGCACTATTTCTAGTCAAAATGACCAAAATTCTAGTCATTTTAACTTAGAACCAACACTATTCTAGTCAAGATTGACACGATTCTAATGAAAATGACTAGGATTCTGGTCATTTTGACTAGAAAAGGTGCAAGTGCCCCTGGGATCCGGTAATCTAGTCAAATCTGACTAGATTGTTTTTAGAGTGTTCTCAGTAACTAATGTAGGTTAAAATGCATTATAAAACGGGTTCAAGAATGTAGCCATCCTGATTGGTCAAATAACATACGTGACCGTGCAAATAAAAAGTGATAACGCACGGCGAGGGGACTAACGCACGGCTAATCCGGATCAAACACTAAGATTGTAAGAAAACACTAAAATTGTAGACCCGTTTTATAAAACTATTAATACATGGTTGTGAGTTCATGCGTTAGTGCGATCCAGCAACACGCAGGTTTTTATCGTGGTGTCTAACACACTCGGCTACGCCTCGTGTGTTAGTACACCACGATAAAAACCTTTGTGTTGCCAGATCGCACTAACGCACTCCCAACCATGTATTAATAGTATACTAATGCAGTGATGATAAAATGAAAGGGGTAAATAAAAAAAAAATCTTTAAATATTTTTATTTAATTTTTGGATACACAGAGTAGGGTAGAACATAGTATGCCCTCAATCTTTGTTTTGGAATACAACCTCGTTTAGGTCACCGGCTGACACATTTCTTTTCTTTTTTTAATAGCCCTGATATAACAATATCTTAATATAACACAATAATTTATTTGGTTCTAGTGAGTTGGTTATGTACATGTATGTGGTTTTACTGTGGCTTCAAATTTTTTCACAAAAATCACACATTTAATGTTGGATTTTTAGGATTTATCTGTCACTCAAAAGTATCTTGTGTTGACTTGCTAGATTATGAATATTTAGCAAAAAAGAAATTCTCTTTACCTTTACAATTCACACATGATGATAAATCTCAAAATAATGAAAAATAGAGATTCTTCAAGAGAATAACATGTTACAAGAAGAAGAGAGAACCGTCTTACTGGCCATAACTGTTACCTGGATGTTGTTCTATTCAAATCTATGTAAATATAACTGATTATCTATTTGGCCTTAGACCAACC
Source organism: Heliocidaris tuberculata (assembly GCA_025618425.1). Classification (NCBI taxonomy): domain Eukaryota; kingdom Metazoa; phylum Echinodermata; class Echinoidea; order Camarodonta; family Echinometridae; genus Heliocidaris; species Heliocidaris tuberculata. The sequence goes on along the minus strand of CM046839.1, from coordinate 27,579,301 downwards.
AGATGCACCATTTTGATTGAATTCATGATCTTGATCACTGTTCTAACTTAAAGTCAACAATTCTTCTCACGGAACCTGTATCTGGGGAGATATCTTCAACCGATATACATTATGATCATTCATAATTCAGTGAAGCATCTCAATAACTAATCCAGTCCAAATGTTTCTTTTGGGATAAAATGCATCAATCCTCCTTCCGGTTTGCACTTCTGAATTTCCTCATTCAAGACCTTGAGTTTTGGGGATGATGAATATAAATGAAGATTCTGAGGATCTTGGGGAATAATGCAGTGATGATAAAATGTAAGGGGTAAAAATACAGATTTCATCATTATTATATTCTCATATAATTCTATTTTCATATAATACTTAAGACAGAAACTGTCTAGGAAATGCAAACTCAGAAATCAGAAGTACGTTATCTTCCACAACCAGTAAGGGGGACACTCATGTCTTTTTTATATTGGCAATCATGAATCTGACGAGCAATTTCCGGAGTTTTATACAACACGAAATGAATGATTAGAGTCACGCTCGTCAGATGAAGAGAAATTATGTTCACCTCTCTTGCATGTTTCTCTCTGTCTGCCCATCAACATTCATCAGAGATCTGCATCCGAACATTATTACGATACATCTAGAGAGATCTGATGGGAAAGTGAAAAATATAGATGTGGGACTAGACTGTCTAGACAACATAATACATAGTATGGATATCAGCTACTTTTATATAGTAAGATGAAATAATGATTTGCACTTAGAGAGTTCCTTCAAACTTCCCCTTTAATAGGGTACAGGCATTTCTTCCAACTTATTCAAATCAATTCACTTGATTCTTTATTATCCATAAATCATAACTGGAAATTTGTTATATGTTTACATGTTGAATTTGATCAAGGGAAAGGACACACTACTACCCCCATACAAACAAATGCTAACTTTCCCTACCCTCCGTACCAGGGATTAAAAAAAAAAAGAGGAGTTAAAAAAGCTATAAGTATAAACAAGACTCAACCTAAACTTAACCTGAACTCAACCTGAACTCAACCTGAAACTCAACCTGAAACTCAACCTAAACTCAACCTGAACTCAACCTAAAACTCAAGTACTCAACCTGAACCTCAATCTAAACTCAACCTGAAACTCAGCCTGAACTCAACCTAAAGCTCAACATTAACTCTGCCTAGACCTGAGCTTTATAAATGTACAATGGCCTCCTTGCAGGACAGGTCTGCATGTTCTCCACTTGCTCCCAATCTAATGAAGATTTAAGTGTTATAAGAATTTAGAAATCAATACTATAGTATACAAAACATATAGCAGGCTTACAGATAAAGTCGAGTTCTGATCATGCCATTAAATTGTGAACGAAACTGTCTCAAAGCAATTGGGAAGTGGTCATTATATACATGTAGCACATAAAAAATGATACATGTAGGCCGTATATTTTGGCTGTAAGGTTTCAAATCACCAAAATGAGTATAAATTGACTCAATCCTGTTAAGAATCACATTACACTGCACACGAAAATGTGTATATATATATGGCACTGTACACACCTGTTTGGCCTGAACATTCAGCTGTTTTCTTGTCATATATTTGAATGTGAAGGCATTTGAAGAGCAATCCTTTTCAGGGGACATTTCTACAAGATGTTCTTCCAAACTGACATAAAATGAAAGAGACAGTTCACTAATTATTTTTCACCCTTCCCAGAACTCAACCTTCTCTTTCTAAGATACTTCTACATGTACAAGGATTATGTGGGTGTGATTGGAGGTTTGCCTTTCAGGACAGGAATTATTTCAGGGCTAAATTGATCACATTTTGTTCTTCAAATTGGCAACAATAATATTTTCTTTTAGTGCTACATAGTTCGAATAACTTGTAATGTCTTTGAAAAAAATATACATGGTTGGGAATTTGCCGTAAAGTTTTAAAAATTGCCAATTTTGATGAAAAAACAATGATTTTGAACCTCTCAATGTGTTGCCAATTTAAGGATCTCAAAGTTAATTCTCCTTTTTAAAATTCCTGGCATCAAACGCAATATGGTCATGCAATAAAAATGGACATAGTGTGTGTAGAAAATTTTGCTCTTTCACCTCATGCATCTGGTATATTTTTTAGAGCTCTGAATCAAAAGTTATTGAGCCAAACCACAAAATGTGGTCAATTGTCTTGAAAGGGTTAAAAAGACAAAAAGGATTTCAAACAGAACATTGGAAATACATTAATATGTCTCCCAACAAGACTCTATTTTCATTCTTGACTCATGGTCACTGCATCAACCACTTCCTTGGTGTGGGCGGCATATCACGCCCGAGAATATGAGTGTTGAGACAATGTTTGTGGAATAAGAAAGGCCATGTTTTTCTTCCTGCAACAGAAACAAATATGATCATACTGAAGTTTATTCCCATGGAGGATAGTTTATACCCAGTTCAATAATAAACTAAAACAATTTAAGTCAGAATTTAGCTCTTGAAATATAATTTATGTTAATTGTTCAAGACTTTGGTGGCATGGAAAGGGTTAATGCTGAGCTCAGCAGGGTTACCCACTGACTTTTTTTTACAAGAAAGGGGGGGGGGTGGGGCAAATTGAAATTTTCAAGGTCTGTATACTCTGACTAGATGAAGAAATTTGGGGTCCTGAATTAAAATTGGGGCAGGAATGTAGGAACATGTTAACCTAGCAATTTTAGAATTCTTGATTTTTTTCCCCTGGGAAATTAGCTAAAATGTTAAAAACTAGTATTCATGGATCACTTTGTGAAATTGCCTATTTTGAAAGATGTTATCGCTTATCGTTTTTATGCCACATGATTATTGACATTTACAAAGCAATGCAACCTTCTTTAGTTGGACTGGGTGACAACAGAAAATTCAGAGAAATAGATCAATTGGTGAAAGTCAGACAAAAACCTCTGATTTTTCTTTGAGTTCGTTCAAACTTTTACTGATCTGATTCTCTGATTTTTTTTCTGCTTTCCTTCGCATCGTATTTTCCAAACAACGTAGTCATGCAAACCTAATAACCCACAAAGAAGCATAAAAGGACCACAAAGGAATGTGAAAAGGTGTACATGGTATGTCTTCAGGCATTTGAAATCAGTGCCAGATTTCATGACGCCTGAAAGGTTGCTTCAACCTTTTCCTCTTTCCGCCCTTACATTTTCACAAGATTATCAGAATTTAGAAGTAATATCACCTCATTGACCAATGCACAAAAAATGCTTGATATAATTCAATGATTCTGCTCTAGTTGGCATTATAACATAATCAAGCCTTTTCTTTTTTTCCCCCTCCTCCTCCTCTCTCTCTCTTAGGTCTGACTCTCTCTCTCTCATGATAGGTTTTCTTAATATTTTTATATTCTTAATGTACACGTATGTTGATGTTCACAGATATATGGGCGCATGACTGGGCCCTGTTTCATAAAACTCATTATCATTACCAAGTTACAATAACTGAACAGTTATAAGCTACTGAAATCATTGAATTTGATTGGCTGAGAGCAAATTTGTCATAGATTTGTATTAGTTGTTATGAAAAGTAAGTTTTATGAAACAGGGTCATGGTGATTAAAACTTTTTAAAGCAATTTTTGTTATATTTTGCCCTTTACCCTATCACATGATTTTAAACAATAACAATTAGCAAAAATTCTACTGTAACAGTAAAAATTAGAACTAATCTATTTATGACATTCTTTTTTCTTCCATAAATTTCATACCTCCATTTATAAAATACATCACTTATTTGGCACCCCCCCCCCAACTCTCTCTCTTTCTCTCTCTCTCTCTCTCTCTCTCCCCCTCTCTCCCTCTCCCCTTTCTCTCTCTCTTTCTCTCTTTTTCACTCAACCTCTCTAACATTTTTTTTTTTTTCATTGATTTTCTAATCCCACAGATAGTATTATTCCTCATTCCCCTCTTTACTTTTCTGATCCTCCCAGAAACTTAACGAATCATCTCATAAAGAAAATGTTGAAAGTATAAAATCCTGCATCACACTATGTTAGTTTTTCCAAGAATTCCTATTTTCTTTCTATCCCATTTTAATGCTTCTACAAACAGCCAGCGAAAATAGCTCCCTTCTCTCTCCCTGGCAAAGTAGCATTAGTCGCCTGCAGCCAGAACAAAATATTCAGGACATGCCGCTCCAAGAAAGGATCAGGTAATTTGCTAATTGGACGAGGAAAGAAAGTTGATGGATCCTCCATATTCGATGGCAGAATATCAACACTTGTGAGATATGGGGAATTGTCTTATAAATTATGCATTAAATGCAATATATGCAGCCTCAATTCTAATACTTTTTTTTCCAGGGCAGCTTAGAGGAGGGTTTATTGCAGCATTAGAATGTATTATTTATCTGGAATACCCCAACCCTCCCCCCTAAAAAAAACAAAAACAAAATGTAGGCATCTTATCTTTAATCCTCACTTATCATTAATTCCTTATAGCAATACAACTAATAAGTACCCGTTAACTACCGAATTATCTCATTCCCATAGGCTTAATATAGGGACAACCCCGTTCCGGTAGGCTACGGCTTAACGCAGGTAATACCAGGTTCCCGTAAGCGATGGGTTAAATACTACAGGAGATTGGTTTGTTATTAATATTTGACAGATAATAATGAGAAGAAATCAAATTTACAAATTCAATCGTATCGTCTGTTTGGAGCCAGAGGGGCGTTAACTCAGTACAAATGATGGGACTTAACGCCCTTCTGCCATACATATATAATACATGTTATGATAAGAAATCAAACTTACAAACCTACCGTAATCATATGATCTTTGCTGCACATATAATACATGTATTGTAATGAGAAGAAATCAAATTTACAATCCCAATTATAAAATTTTTGTTGTTGTTCTTTGAAAATGTAATTAAGGCAAATAAAAATGCACAACTTTAACCATCAATCAGGATTTGATACACCCCAATTTATACATTTTGGAAGGATAAACATTTTCAATTGAAAACTTGCTTATCAAGCAATTTCAAAAATTTTGTAAATACATCTAGTAACATATATTTAAAGAAAAAAAGATATAACAGTACTTCTAATCATCAAAGCTTGATTCATATGAGTACTTCTATGACTTTACTACCGACTACTGACCAAGGGTAACATCATGGACACCAAAGTTTTAAGTGAGGCATTATTTTTCAAAACTTAGGGGGGAAATAAACACATTTTAGGCAGTACAAAGGTCACAGACAAGAACATGTTATATTAAAAGAATTTTAAGATGTTTTTTTTAACTGGAAAGATAACAAGGGAATACTCCAGTTTATTAACTGCAGCTACTTCAAAAATATCATGGCAGCCACTGAAATCAGACCTTTTGCAGATTATTTTAGCATGATCAGTGGCAAGAACATGTAACAGAACCACGTAAACACTGTACGTACGGGGAGCCAATGGATAGTGGTCGGGTTGAACTTTCCGCGGAAATTATCCAGATCAATATTTGTCTTGTTCATTTCATCCATGCCCCCAGCAAGCACTGCCCTTTCACTCACCAGTAAGATTGAGACGAAGTGGTCCAGGTGAGGATGACGCTTGCTTGCTTGCTTGCTGCGTCACACCTTGGTGTTTATGAGTCCACACATTTATGTCCATGTATTTTAACCTGCTGAGCACTGAATTCTCTTATTCCCATAGGCTTAATACAGGAACCACAATGTTCCCATACACAATAGGTTAATTACAATTAACAATCTGTATAACGAGGGAAGTTTGCAATCATGGCCTGATTTTCCCTCTCCATCTTAAAAACACAAAACAAAATCAGTGTTCCACAATATCAAGATTCACTTTTTGTGGGCCAATTTTCAGTTCCAAGAAGAATGACAAGCTTTTCTTTGTCCCATGATATTAGAATTTGAGTACTGAATGTCTATAGTGCATTCAAGAGCTCATTTTGAATTTCACGAAGAAAAGTATACTTATTTTCGTCCAATAGTATTTGATAGAATTAGAATTTGGGCGCTGTCAGGTTTTTATTTCATCTGTAAAACCATTTTTAATCAAAAGAGTAATCTCTTCTTCATCTTTAAGTATTTTCTTCACAAAAAATAGAATTTGGGTAGTTAAAGGGAAAACTATGAGCCCATTTTGAATTTCAAGAAGAACAAACTTTTCTTAATCCAAAAATATTTCATACAATATTAGAATTTAGGCACTTACAGCTGCAAATATGGTGAAAGTAAAGTACAGTGCTGGTCAAAGTTTTGGTTCACCCTAGATTTGGGGATGAGTTTTTTATGTCAATATGTATTTTTCCACTTAATGAGCTTGTCTGGGCTCTCAAAAGCATTGTTACAGGTTGGAATATAATTGAATTATAAACTATATAATGTTTTGATACAATTTTATTTTCTTTTGTTAAAGCATCCTAATAGTACTTTTAAATCAAATTGATAGAAAAACAATACATGCATTGAATATCCCCCAAATTTACAACAACTTGTTTTGGTTACTGTCTTTTAAATTTAATATATTTACCATGTATACATAATGAGTTCTAGGAGACTGTAACTCGAAATATTCATCCAGTGTTTTTGCAGAAATGGTTCAGAGAAATTTGTTTGTTAATTCATTGTCAACTCATCCCACATAGGCCATTTAGGCATTTAGGGTTGACCTATTTAATGTGTACATGTGCGTTGTTTTACTTTTAATTTTGAACAGAAAAGTACATGTACATTAAAGTTGCATGTCTTGTTATGACATTTTTCGTCAGTTGTGGGTATCCAACCAAGAGCACTTAAGTAAATGACACCTGTACATGTAAGCATCAAAATATACTATAAGGTATTCATATAATGGGCAAATATTAAAACAAGCAGAACATTTGTCAGTCTCCAGACAAGCTCATTAAGTGGAACACACAATGAAGTAAAAAGTCATCTCAAAATCCAGTGGGTACCAAAACTTTTGACCAGCACCGCATCTCTTGACATCTCTGAGAGACACTGTGAAAATAGCTACAAATCCAGTCAGACTTTTATATCTAATCATCACTGAAAAAAAAAATATTTGTAATCCCAAAATTACTGAAATGATAAGATCTACTGATTATTGACTCTATTTTGTAATTAGATGTGATATTTGTTCGACCCGAGGGTTTTGTTGAAACCATTTGGTTAACAAATTACAGTGTATCAGGTTAGTTTACTGACAGCAGTATGTATTTAAAGTGAATAATTCTCTCAGTGTTGTAGGGAGCTTGTCTATCTTCCACTATTCAAAGTGGAAGCGAGTAATGAATTGTGGTAGTAGGCCCCACAGAACACTTTTTCATCAAGATAAGAATGGGAAAAAAAAAAAGGAGAAATAGATGAAATCAGTCTCATAAAATCTTATTCATGCTACGTTTTGCAGTGTAGAGGCCGAATTCATGTTTTAAGGGGCACCAAGAAGATTAATCCATAGTCTACTGGAAGTAGGTGGTTCCTGTATTGAGGCCAAGGGCATTTTAGAAATTAGTAACCAATGGTTTAATATTCAAAGAGCAAAGTAACCTCATATTAGAGCATTCTGCATCTGGCATTCAGCTAATGTACAGTATACTGTAATGTCACCAGTAGTGGCGCACCCTTGTACAGCTTCATTGCTGCAACACCCTATGTCAACTGCCCCAGTCTCTCCGGAGCCAAATGAAAGGGTGTGATTGGCTTGCATATCATACCACAATAAATAACGAACAACTATGCAGCGTTCACTTACTGTCGATCGCGCAAAGAATGATGGCAGGCAAAGTTCGTTTCCAAAGAAAATTATCTATGGGGCCTTTTTATGTTCTAATTTTTTGGTTAAACAAGAACTTCCGCTTTAGCAGACTGAAACAAAATGAATAATCTGTACCATATTTTTGTTTTCGATGTATCAGAGCTTAAGTTTGGTAGATGTTGGCCACACAATTTTTTTTGCCTGAAAAATACTTTGGAAATAAATTATCTTTGTTCAAAGTTGGCTGTCTTGCCGAGAATGCCTATGCTCCAGTCGTGACACGCCATTCCTACAACACACAAATCATGACGTAGCGCATTACACAGTGCGCATGAGCAATCCCGCAAAGACAATGCGACAGCCAGATACGGTTGGGTATCACGCCGTGTACTAAGTGAATATTTTTACAACAGAGTGATTTATCTTAGATTAATCCTGCCTTTGCAATATCAATTGCGAAGGGTGCGTCACAACTGGTGCAATGTGCAGTGACACTGGAGCAGCAGAAGCCCCACAGAAGTGCCGAAGTAGCATTCCCGCTGGAGAAGCAAGATGTAATGTTTTAGGTGGATTTTATTCACAAGCATTTTCGGCATTGAATGGTGGGTGATTCCTCAACAAATGGTATTTTCTGAAAATTATCAATCCAAAACTGTCAAACCCCTCCACGACTGGTGACAGTATGGTACATACATGTACATGTACCCCTGCATGTGCATGTTAAATGCAACATATTTGTTCCAAATTCAAGCCCCCATCATCATCATCATCATCATCATCATAATCATCAAATGCCAACTTTGATATTAGGAAAGCGATTAGATAGTGTAATTTAGTGAACTGCATTGAGAATATGTCATTTTTATACTATCAATAAAACCACATTGCAGTTGGAGTCTAATATGGTTTGGGTTTCCATCTTTGTCATTCCAAGTCATTGACTTCAAGTAAACTACTGCTAGGCTCATAAACCAACACAGGGAATATACCCCTTTTCGGACTACCCACATTCATCGTACAGCTATACAAGAACTGTAAAACTTTACGATATAAAGTATAATGGAACATCAAGGCAAAATGGATGCTTGAGCATCGTTTTGAACGAAAACTCGAAAAAAGAATCAGGGTCCACTTATGTATCATGTGAACTGGTCTTTTACGAAAAATGGGCTTATCACGTGTGCGTGATGAACTGATGATCTGACCAGTCAGCTGTAATTTTGCTCCAGGGTTGCCCATGATGTCACCTGATACTAAACATATATGGTGTCAGCTGACCTTCCCCAAACTAGTTTCTTTATATAATGATTCGTTATACGACTTTCTTTTTTTGTATAACTTTCCTGTAGTCTGAACAGGTTAACAGATTTAACTGCGCATGAAAATACATGTACTTGATCTTTATGACTGCCCATAGCATTTATATGTCTGCAACTCTGCATAGTTTTTTTTTTTTTTTTGAAATGTTCATGGAAATAATGTCTGCTGCCTGAGAAGCTCTCCTTGCACGTACAAATAATCGAAACTTTACAAAAAGAGCTTGTGATTGATGGCTAAGATTATGGCATTTAGAGAAATAAGTTTGGACATCTTGGGAAATGACTACATGCACATTGTTCTTCCCTAATGCATTTCCTATAGTATAGATTAATGTACATCTTCTATACAGAGCATTAGAATAAAAAGAGAATGGTAAAAACAAAAAAAAAATCCAAATGTTTGTATTATACAACCTAGAAAGGCAACAAAAGGAGAAAGTATGATTGATTTCTCAGATTAAAGGGAAGTCCAACCTTAATAGCAAGTTGCTTTGAAAGAAAGAGGAAAAATCAGAGAAGCAGATTGGTAAAAGTTTGAACAAAATCGGACAAGCAATAAGAAAGTTATGAATTTTTGGAAGACGTAATCACTAATATGCTTATGGGAATTTCAAATTGGCCGAATTGGTAATGTCACTGTGATGTAGCTGTGGACAACTCCCCCATTCGCTCTAACACACAAAATGACTAAAATGTCAACTTTTTTTCAAATGCATTATTCAGTAGGATCTTTTCGTTCATGAGGACCTATACAAGATGCTATCTCCAATATATTTTGAGTAAAGCCCCGAGGGTAAAAGCGCCTCGAAGAAAACCGCAAATTAATGATATTTTTGTGTACGACAAATGGGAGAGTTGTCCACAAAAATGTCACAATCAACTCACCAAATTGCCAATTTGAGATTCGCATAGATGTAGTGATCTCATTTTTCAGACATCCATAACTTTCTTAGTCCTTGTCCGATTTCTTTCAAACTTTCACCATCCTGTTTTTCATATTTTTCTGCTTTCACACAAATCATCTTATCACCAAGGTTGGATTGCCGTTTAATGAGCACAATACCCCCCAGATAGTTGAGATTTACTGAAGTAGACTACAAAATCATCTTTACCCAATCATATATTCCACTGACAAACACCTATACATGAGCATGGAGATAGAAAAATAATGATTTCTCTGCAGTTACTGAGTGACTTACTGTACATTTATGGGGGGGGGGGGGGGGGAAAGAAAAGAAAAGAAAAAAAAAAACCCTGCTACGAATCCACTTTAGAGTAAAAGGGTCATGAAGAAAAGATTGGTTGTTTAGATTGTCAAGGAGTATGGTATTTACAGTACAGGGGAAAAAGGAATTTATTGTCTTTCCCTATATTTTTTTTGTATCTAGTATGAATAATGGCTTCCTCTTAAAGCATTTAACTAAAGGAAACATCATCACAACTTTAGACTACTAAAGGCAATCACCCGTGATTGATAGCATAGATCACTTAGCATCACGGCATAAAGCACTTTGTGGTTTATTGAAATTGAATATTACATCATCCTTACCATATTTATCTTAGTATGCCACGACACACATTTAAGGGGGAAGTCCACCCTAGTATTAAGTCGACTTGAATAAAAACATATTAGTGAAAGTTTTCAGTAAAATCCGATGGATAATAAGAAGGTTATGAATTTTTGAAGTTGTAATCAATCAAACACAAATTGCCAACTCTGTGACGTACATGTATCTTGCAAGCTCCTCTCCCATTTACTCAGTACGAAAAATTTCATAATTTATCATTTTCATAGTTTTTGATGAAGGAATAAATTTGTTTCATACAGGCTTTGTGTTCAAACATATATTAGCAATGCTTCCTCTAAGGTGCATGTACATGTACGATTGAATACATGACTGTAGTTTCTTAAGAGAAAATGGAAATTAGTCATGATTTTGGGGGTACAGGGCAAATGGAAGAGGAGCTCACAAGATACGTCACAGAGGTGCCAATTTGTGTAAAACTTGACTGATAACAACTTTAAAAATTCATAACCTTTCTTATTTCTCATTATATTTTGCTCAAGCCTTTACTGATCTGTTTCTTTTTAATCTTGCTGCTTCTCTTAAAACCAACTTGCAATCAGGGTGGACTTTCCCCCTAATATGAGCATGGAGAGGGGAAAATAATAACTTAATGGCTGTTTCTGAAATTTACATTAAAAAAAAAAGCCTGCTACGAATCCACTTTAGGGTAAAAGGGATACTAAGCCAAGACCTGTTGTTTAACTTAATATCAACAAGCATGGCATTTACAGATGAAAAAAAATAAATTCATTGTCTTTCCCAATAGACAGTTTTTTGATGGCTTAGTTTTTTGTATTTAGTAGGTATGAATAATGTCTCCCACTTACAGTTTTTAACTAAAAAGGAGCCAAGACTCATAGGAAAAGAAAACATCATTATAACTTAAAGGGAAAGTTCACCCTGAAGATTACTTGAGTTTAAAAAATGCAGAAAAAATAAAGAAAAATATTGGCGAAGGTTTGATGAAAATCGGTCAAATAATAAAAGAGTTATGAGTATTTAAAGTTTTGGATTCGTGACGTCACATGCGAGCAGCTGCCCATTGGTCATGTAATAAATATTCCATATATTCGCATTTTTTTTTACGTTCCACGATAAATTAATATTGTTTCTTTTCAGAATCTAGTATTGAATAACATTTCTGACAATATATCAAATGCACAGACGAAAATATTTTAAATTTTCTGAGAAAACTGTATTTTATGGAATATTTATCACATTACATAATGGAGGAGCTGCTCGCATGTGACGTCACAAAATCAAAACTTCAAAAGTCCATAACTCCGTTATTCTTTAACGGATTTTGTCCAAACTTTCGCCAATATTTTTCTTTATTTTTTCTGCATTTTTTAAACTCAAGTAATCTTCGGGGTGAACTTCCCCTTTAAGAGTACAAAGGCAATCAAACATGACTGATAACACAGGTTATTGAATGTCTTGACATGAGACATTTTGAGATTTACTGAAATGGAATAGCATCATCATCATCTCAATCTAAATGTAGTAAAGGACACCTTCATGTAAATATTAGTACTGGTATGGGAGAAGAGAAAAAATAAATACATCCCTCTACATGTTGATTTTTCTTTTAAAGGGTACCAATCACCAAAAAATATTTTGCTCTGTATGTTAGAGGTTCCATGCCATTATACTATATTCAAAATATGGGCTTCAAATATTACTTAAATATAAAGAGATTTTGCCAATTTAAGTACACTCTCTATACAAGCCTAAAAGCAACTTGTGAGTAGACTACTCTACGCAGGAGAAAGAGGATCATTCTAAATCATTTTTATTTGATGTTCAAGATGAATGTTACACCATTTACAATTGGATTTGTAAAAAGGACTCCTCGGCCTGAAAATAATATTATAATGTAAACATCCTTATCTTACCAATGACTTATTAGGAGAGGAAGTACTGAAATACTGAGTATACTCATTATTCAATTATCATCATCATCATCACCATCATTATTATAAACATTGTTATCATCATGATCATCATCATCGGTATTGTCATTATTATCATTATTATTATTATTATTGTCATCATTATTATCATTATTATCATTAAAATTATTATCACTATCATAATCATAATCATTTTCACCATCATCATTATTATTATCACAGAGAAAACCCTACAGAAAGAGAAGAAAGGAAAGGGAGGGAGAAGAGAAATACTGAGAAAAGAAAAGAAGAAGAGAAAATTATGAAAGTGATGAATTAACTCATGTTGTTGGATGTATGCATTGTTGATAAAAGAACATATTTTTTGCACTTAATGCATCTCATTTTCCACTTTCCATCAAAATTGCTTGCACCACTATTCGTGAGTCCTTTCGTTCTCCCAATGGGGTAGAAGATGCGGTAAAATATGGCAAAATATCTCCCCCTTTGGTATCATCCAGCCGGGGGACACATCACAAAGCTTTGCATTCCATAATCACCTAACATCACAGAAATATGGCTTGATAATGAAAGTGTTTTTTAAGCCATCAGGAATAACAAGTGGCCCTTGTGAGATTAAAAACTCGTTAGCCACCCTAGAACATGCCTTTCATTTCCGTCAAGTGTGGATGCATTATCAAGATTACATTCAAATGTCGCCACTTTTATGTGGGAACATTGTTTCTTTTTTTCTTAAGTTTTCTTTTTCTAATACTTTCTACATCCATTTATGCAGCATGAATAACACATCCCTCCCATTCGAGAATTACTCTTTCATTTTTCACAGAAGCTCTACTTGGACATCCCAGTTTTTTTGTTTTTTAATTCCTTCTGTTCTTTTTTAAAAAGTTTTTTCACAGCTTTCTTTAAAGATAAAGTTGAGTTCTGGTCATTTGATTACTGTATAAGCTGTTTTTTTCGCGTACAGATATTTTCGCGTACAGATATTTTCGCGATTTTGGACTATGTAGGGAAATTCGCGAGGGTTTAATTTCGCGACTTTTGTGATGTTTTTGTTACTATAAACAGCCATATATTGAAGTGGAAATTTTCGCGAGGACCGACTCGCGAAAATCGCGAAAATAAAACCACCGCGAAAATAACCACTTATACAGTACATTGTGAAAGAAGCTGTTGCAAAGCAATTGGGAAAGGTGGATCATGTCTACAGTACATAAGAATTGGGGTATACTGTGAGGTTTTGAATCACTGAAATGATAAGAAATTGACACAATCTCGCTAAAAAGCACATGCACTGCACACAGAAATGGGTATATGGGACTGCACACACGTGTGGCATGAATGTTCAGCCTGAACACTTCGGCTAAATGTATTTCACATCATATTTCAAATATGAGAGCATTTGAAGAGCAATCCTTTTCAGGGGACATTTCTACTAATGATGCTCTTACAAACTGACAGAAAAGAAATGAGAAAGCTCACTAATTATTTTTCACATTTCCCAGAACTCAACCTTCTCTTTAAGCTTTCCAGGGCTAAATCACTTTTTGCTCCCATTATTTGATTTTTTTTGTTACTGAGTATAATAATAATAATAATAATAATAATAATAATAATAATAACAATAATAATAATTTGGATTCATATCTAGCGCCTAATGCATCTACGATGTCTCTAAGCCCTTCACATACATTTACATATTATTACCCCTGCCATCGGATACATGGCTTGCCCACACAAAATGTATTCACTTTATCCACTCCCGGGTGGGGGGGGGGGGGGGGCAATCCAGCCAGGCGCCTTTTGCAGACGATCACAATGCTGATCAAACCACAATGACTTTCGCATCCTACCGGGTACCTATTTTAACACCTGGGTGGAGAGGAGCAATGTAGATAAAATGCCTTGCTCAAGGACATAAATGCCATGCTAGGGCCCCAACCTAAGACCTTCGCATCTCCCGGCAAGTGTTTAAACCACTCGACTACGACACCTATTAGTTGGTTTGGATAATAATGCAACTACGGAATGGTCTGGAGCCCACAGTATGGTAGTTCAATTTTTATAACCAGAGTGAACATACAGTGAATTGTAAATATAATTCAAGTTAAGCAATGTTAAATTTTGAAAACAACATTCTATGTATCTGTGTCCAGGCAGATTGGCATTTTCTATTCTTCTTTTGTAAGTTTAGTTTCCATTGAATGTGTGTTAGCTTGTGATTTATGTGCAATTGCCAACTTGCAGAAAGTATTTGAATCCAGGTTTTACACAGGCACACACCCTTTGCATAACCCTATATAACAAAATATGACAAAATAAAGACTGAGCAAATGTCACAGCAGCAATTGTCTGATCACCAAAGAAACTGAAGTCATTGCTTCATTTCATTTGTCTTCAAGAGATCCTGGACCAGAATAGGAACCTTAATGGCAACTACACCACCAGTGCAGCCGGCTTGTACTAAAAGGGTGGGTAGCATTGCGTCGTGTCACGTTGACTGGAATGCCACCATTGGTCCAAAGCCCCCCCCCCCTCCGGTTTTGCCGAAAGGGTGCGTTGGGAGTGTTAGGGAGCGTCAGTTCAGATAACGCTATCAAACGGCACAACTGGGGGGGGGGGGGCGCTTTCCCCGAATGTACGCGTTCATACAAGGTGGCCAATGGCGAATTTTCTTTTTCTTTTTTTTTTGTAGGTGTTTATTCTTTTCTCTCATGAGCAATATAGATTTTTACATAGAGTTTCAAGTAAAATTTCACATTCAATACAAAATTAAAATAAATCTTCACATAAACAAATTTTAAGTAATGTTCTGCATTTCATACAAAGAATTACGTACGCAGAACAATCGAGATAACCCATGATCAATAAAAATGAATCAATAGAGGCGCAGAGCATCACGCGCCGAGGCTTGTTGCCAACCATGTACCAATGCATAGCAAGCGCTGGCTATTTTTTATACGAAACTGCCAATATCAGGGAATCATATCTTTGTACATACATGAGCTTGAGGCAACTTTTCGTTGTGATTTGGCGCGACACTTGATGCGACAGCTTTCTTCATCATCCTCCTGGTAAGTTCAATAAGTACTCCGGTGTATTATCGTTTTTCTGCTTGTGTAGTGCTCACTCAATCTATTATGATTTTATTATTAATATTATTATTATCAGTTGGCCTATTATTATAATTATTATCATTAATATTATATTAGAAAAAGTCCAAACGCACCCTTTCGGCAAATCGGGGGGGGGGGGGGGGGGGGGGGGGGGGGGGTTTGGGACGAATGATGGCGTTCTAGTCAACACGACGCTACCCACCCTTTCGGTACAAGCCGTGCAGCCAACCAACACATGCTTCTTTAGGCTGCTACAACCTAAACACTGGTCTACATGTAGCTCTCAGATCTACTGCTGATCTTGCCATCCTGACCCCATCTGCCCTTTATTGAGTCTTTTAGTGAAAGGGAGGAAACGGAAATCACTTACTTGGTTTGTCTTCATGAGTTCCTGGACCAGAAGAGGGACCTTGACAGCAGCTACGCTCCCAGTGCAGCCAACCAACACATGCTTCTTTGGGCTGCTACAACTTGAATATTGGTCCTCTTCTGCCATTGAAGACTCTCCTGAAGTGCTGGTCATATCAATGTTGTATTTCCGGGTAATTCTATTTGGAATATGCCAAAACAAAAGAATGAGTAATTTGAGGCCACAGCGATCTACAAATTATGCTTTGGCCAGAATTCATGAAGGAGGTCTGTCCATAGTTGAAACCTCATGGCCTCATGCCCAATGAATTGGCAATATCTTATAATACTGTTATGCATGTCATACACTCAATTTCATCCAAGGTATATATATATATATACATATGGTAGAGGATCCAGTTTCCTAACGTTTTTCAGAAAATCAACGATAGCAAATAAAATATCGAACGAATATCTGTCAAACTTACATAATGAATGCTCAAAGTCCTACAGAAAAAGAAGTTGATGGAATTTTTAAAAGACAACGTAGATTTAATACGATATTCCCTTCCGAGCGAACCCCTTCCCAACGACGGGGCGTTTTGGTCCCTGTGAAAATGGTATTGTATTTCCGAACGTGTCCCTATGGGAGAAATTTCTTCATTATGCTCAGTCTAATCAACAAAAATATTATGCACACACTTTTTGATATCACTCGTAGTTCGGCAGGTCGATCGCACGTTCTACACGAATATGCTTTACATCGAGGGTTGGCTGGTTGCCAATATTAAACAACGGCCACTGCATGAAAATCACTCTCTCTCTCTAAACAATAGACAGGAACGGATCGGTCGTGAGGTCTTTGAAATCAGCAGTTATAGGTTAAAGTTTCATTCTAAATAGAGATATTTTTCAGAATAAGGGATTTTTCAATCAATTATTTAATCGTCTTCATGGTTTCATGTAAAATTAAGATATTATTTACGTGTTTTTTTGGCCTCATTTTATGATCTGCTGCCCTTTGTTCTCTGTGTCAAATAGTGTGGAGTACATGCGCATAGTCCCACGCGTATGAAAGGTTAAGCCATTTTAATGCGCCTAACTTAACTGTACACATTCAGTAATACCATCCTGTTAGGAAATACAATGCTTGACTATATATCCAATATATTGGACAGACGGGTATGTGCCGCTTTGACAATCCCCTTTTTCAATGGCCGATCGCCGTTCGCAAGATACCCAAATTTCCACAGAGTGCTGTTCTCACCCTTCTCACACGTTCTTAAGAAACTCGGTTGGAACAATAAGCGCTCGTCTCTCTCCGTTCCCCCCAGCATGCCCCGTTCCCTAGCTCTCACGTACATACGTCCATTCACTCGCGTGCGCAATTGCATATGCATGCACTATACTATGCACCTAAGTTTAATTCCTCTGCATTATATCCTGACTTATGGATCCTGCGGAGTACCCTCGTAGAAGTAGAAGTAGAAACTCCACGGTAAGTGCTGTAGTTCCTTAGCCCATGTTTTTTCACTCAGCTGGGTGTAGATCGTTCTAAAGACTCTGTTTTTCACTTCTAGTCAGTTCCTTAGACCCCCGTTTATTCGAGGGCGGCTGCGGCACACCCCCGTCTGAAAAAAAATTTGAGTGCCCCCCCCCCCCCCCCCCCCCCGGGATTCTGGGACTCTTCCCCTCTTAGTCACTTATAATGTACAAGCTTATACCTCTTAGTCTTACTCTGCTACACATATTTTAAATTTCAATTTCAAAATTTTAATTGCAATTATTTCGCTCTCATGTATGAATGATCTAGAATGGTTCATAGCCTGCTAACACACACAAAAGCTATTGAAGCCTATTCAGTCACCCGTAAAAGTTATCATGGAGTACAGGGTTATCTTCATATAAGCTTGTACATGTATAGGTGACACAGTCCCACATAAGCAGAAGTATACCTATACGTGCAGTCTTCCAACACACAATCAAGCAAGTGGGACTGCCCCATGCTTGCACATGCCATGGTTAAGTTCTGCGCTGTGGACACGACAGGCCTGCACTTTGGTTTACGCACCATCGTCTGCTAATCCAAACCCGCATAGGCCCTTGCCTATGTGGGACTGTGTCCAACATTCACTGTTGCAAGCATTCAAAAACAGACAACAAAATTGCTCTAGGCACGATTTAATTTTCTTAAATTTGCTAGAATACCTGATTCAGAGACTCTTCAACTCTTGTATGTTGACTTCTGATTCCAAAACTGGAAAGCAGTACTTTAAAGGGCTTTTTCTCACTCCTCGTGTATACAGCAGCGGGGACTGGGCCAAGGTAAAATCATCTACAGTACGCTTATATGCCTCGACCTGAAGCGAAGAGTATAAATGCGAAGAGTGCTCAACCCGCTACTAAGCACGTGTGCGTATTGTGGTGCACTCGTAAGGCGAGTCTCGTTTGAACACGGCAATATACACCTGCCGAATGTACTACGGAAATACGAGAGAGTAATTTGTCTTAACACTATTAAAGGTCTTTGCGAAGTTTGCCTGACCCCGGAAGCACCTGATCTCTAGGGAAAAGTGCCCCGGAAGCTTGATTCGGCATCTGGCTTTGTTCTCCAGACGTTTGGGGAAAAACATTTTTGCATTGCATAATTCTTCCACAGGATCGTATATTTCTATATAGCGCCATCAGCGTTAGTATATATTGAAACGACTGTAATTCTAGGCTAGCGCACCAAAACAACTACGACAACGCCGCCATAGCCAAGCATCTTCTACGAGAACTCCGCTGGATGGAAAGCAAACTGGTAAGTTTTTGTCTTTTTGTAGTTAAAATATTAGTTTAATACAAGTTTAAAAATCAAATTCATTTACATACATAGACATCATACAACATAAATACAGCAAAAATAGGAAATAAACCCTTGGAATTGCAAGGGAGGTGATATTGTAAAGTATACATTCAAATCTGCCACTATAACACGTATGGAGTACGAGGTTATCTTACGATAACCTCGTATGTGTATGAGTGCTGCTAATCCAAACCCGCATATTACAATTACAACTATTCATAACTTTCTACCTTAACATTCACAAAGCAGTAATTTTGAAACTACCAATAAAATTTCAGACAACTTTACAGAGGCTTTTACAGGTCAAATAGCTACACATATTTCAGGAAAGTTCGGTTTTCTCACCAATGTTCTTCGATTTCAACTATTGATTTCAACCCATGCCAGGGCATGCATGCAGCGCAGTAATATAGTGGCGTAGCTAGCTAGTGGCTTACGTTTTTCTCTAAGCGACCGCTACGTCAAGAGCAGAGAGATAGATACAAAGCTAATCAAGCCATCAAGCCCACTCTTAGGAAAAAAATCCGTAGAGAGATCATTAAGCCAAGGCAGTTTGCAGATTTTATGGTCTGGGCTTCCAAAGCTTCAGCCCTCTAAACACCCCCTCCCTACTAAAGGGGCGGATCCAGGATTTTGTAAAAGAGGGGGCACAGAGCCGGAAAAGCACACAATTATTGAGGCAATTTTTTAAATTGTGTACTTAAGGTATGCCAGTTGGGTTTCAAGGGGGGGGGCGATTCCCCCCCCCCCCCCAGATCCGCCCCTGCTACCCCCTCGCTTGTACATCTCTTTGGCTAGAAAGGTAGACATAGAGAGATTTGTCATACAAAACGATACACAATTAGAAACGTCAATCATTAAATTTTTTTTATTGGGAATGGGGAATATTAGATTATATACGGTACATGTATATCTTATGGATACTGATCATTCAGCGATCCAAATACATACGAGTTTCTTGCACATCGAATTCATTTATTATAGAAATAGAAATAAGAAAGGGTTTTATATAGCCCCCACAAATAAAATCCAAGATGTAATCGATAATGCAGGCTAAACTGAAAACTGACATTAACAAAAAAATTCTTGGATCTACTTTTAAAATTATTTATAAATTGCTTCTTTGGGAAAATGGATGGCCCTTGGGTGTAAATGACTAGTCTGCCCAGTCAACTCTGAAATCATTGGAAATTCTGAAGGGGCTTTCCCCTTACTGATAATGTAAACAAAGAGGAGGGGTGAATGTTCGCCTTGGCGTATCCAGCCGAAAAGTGGAGCTGGGCTACGCCCCCTCCATTTTAAAGAACCACAAACAAATCAGTCAAATAAAAGAAAGTTCATTACCCGTACTTAAAGGAGAATGAAACCCTGGGGAAATATCAATTTTTATGAAAAGAGAGGATAGAGAGAGGTAATTTAAAAAAAAAAATTCCATCCAAATCGGTTACGAAATGAAAAAGTTATGAAAGTTTGAAAAGTCTCAACTTACTTTCTATGGCGATCCTCAAATTGGCAATGTTGCTTTAAAATGGCAGGTTTAGTAGTACACCTTTCAGTATGCTTACGGTACACAAAATTTCACATTTTCTCCTTAATCTCTCAAGATGCTGCTTGTCTTTTTGTGAACTCAACATATGTTGTGTCAAATACATTTTCCCATGATATAAGGAGACAAGCTGCACCTTGAGAGAAAATGGGGAAAATATGAAATTTTGTGTACAAAACATATGGAGAGTTGTACCACAGAACACCTAAAGAGTTCTGTGGTGCTTTAGGAGTTCTTTGAGTTGTACTACTAACAGTGGCGGATCCGGGGGGCCCGGGCCCCCTCCCCTGGGACCAAAAAAGGCCCCAAAAATGCTGAGGATCTTTTTTTATTTTATTTGGGGGGGGGGGGTTGTCAGAGATTTTTGAGTTAAAAAGGGGCCCAAAAATGCTGAGGACCTATTTTTTTTTGCTTGTCAGAAAATTTTGTGAATATTGAGCCCGCTCCCTCAAGAAATCCTGGATTCGCCACTGACTACTAAACCTGTCACTCTGAAGCAACATTGCCAATTTGAGGATCGCCATAGAAAGTAAATTGAGACTTTTCAAACTTTCATAACTTTCTCATTTCGTAACCGATTTTGACGGAACTGTTTTTATATTGCTTCTCTCTATCCTCTCTTTTCATTGAAATTGATTTTTCCCCAGGGTTTCATTCTCCTTTAATGGCACTCACAGTCATGTTTGATTCTACCTTCACCACTTCCACCCCCTTCTGGCAAGAATTCCGGCCCTGTCTGGAACAGATTCTCCCCCCCCCCCCCTTTCTTTAAAAAAAATAATATGGATATGCCATTCGTTATGAACTTTGGTTTAAGTTCCCCATCCTGCCTCCTCGAAACCCTGGATAATCACAAGAGCTACTAGCCGTATTGTCTGACATGCCAGTCCGAACGCAATTCATCAGTGCTTAAGGGCCCATCGCCTTAAGCCATGCAACGCCATCTTCACTACGATAAAGCTCGCCGGAGGATCTGATGGGTTAATGGTACAGTAATCTGCTCTTGGCGACGTTTCATGGTCAGGTGTAAGGTATTTGTTTCTAGCTGGGATAGAGTTTCTAAATATGACACCGGGCGTGAGGGAATTAATGTAAACTAGACCGATTCGGACGTACATCCATTCCCGATAGATTTCCCTTGATAAAAAACCCCACAAAAACACCCTCTCCATAATCTGATGCATCAAAAGCGAGCTTTTCTCCAGAAGAATAATTTTGCAGCACACTCCTGTTTCCGTTATTCTGCAGATAAGGTTCAAGTTCGAAGCGTCGAAGTAACATTACAGGTTATGGCAAGATAAATATTTTTTTCATAGAGAGTGCAACTTTGTAAGGCGTCTTCAAAGAGGTGTGGGACTTTCGGCAAAGTTGAAAATCTGACAGCCGGTTTTAACCCTTGTCCGTAAATTGGAACATCTGGAGGATAAAAAGAATTAAATCATTTTCTAGTTTTAAAAAAAAAATCCAACTCCAGCTGTTCAAATTGGACTCAAATATGGTTCCATATCCCCATTCAAAATTCCCCTAGGACGTACATCCATCGTCGAACCGCGAAGCTTTTTCTATCAGATGGGAGTCATTGCTGTAATGATTCAGAAGCAGCTTTTTATTCAAATTGAAAGACCGATACATGCATTTGGAAAGATCGCTCACGCTATATAGTTCTTCAAAACAATTTTTACTTAAGTCATGGCTAATAATTCGACTTCAATATCCCAGGAAATACGTTCGGAAATTATTTCACAAAATATAATACCTTGCTCAATGATCAGTCTAGAGTTTTAAAGGAAAATGTGTGCCTATGTGTTCGTGCGGGATGTCAAACATGCACTGACATTCTGGTGGTATAAGATCCTCCGTATATAATGATCCTCGTCTTCTCCATCGAAGTTTCTAAACCAGGAGGAGTCTCGACAGTTCTACCTTGATATTTGGCGTTCATCAAGGAGTTGCCTCCCTGATCGGAACTGACCAGGGCTGAGTAAAAAACAGTGTCATTAGAGCTTCGCTATTGTATCGTATTACATCAAACCACGCGACCTAATCCAATACGGGTAGTAATGCGAGATAGAGGCGCCCTTCCCCTCGTAACACCTTTCCTATCTAATCACCGTCCTTAGGGGAGAGACGAATTCAAGCCCCTAACCTGATAACCTTTCACGTAATCATGGAGGACTAAGGCTAAAAATACCTCGATCTCCTCTCCCAATGTCTCGTTTTCTTCTTCTATTTCTCCATTACTGCTTACCTCTCTATTTCTGTCCGAGCCGCGTCTTGCTCTCCAGTTGTTTCATTTATACAGAATTCATGGAGGACCATATCTAGCTTATAACCATCTCGTCTCTCACCCCCCCCCCTTCCCCCAAGCCCACCCCCTCTCTTTCTCTCTCTCTCTCTCTCTCTCTCTCTCTCTCTCCCTCTCTCCCCCCTTGTTATCACCCTTCTCTCTCACTATTTTGTCTGAAATTACCTTTGATTTTAGCTATCCCTCTCCCCGTTCCTCTTTCTCCCTTTCTTTCTTTGTCTCTCTCTTTGCTTCATTCGTTTCTACAAATTATTTCCCTCTCCAAACAAGTCATTCTTACGTCTGTCCCCCCCCCTTTTTTTTTCTTCTTTCTGTTTCGAAATTTGTACATGTATACTAAGTGTCTCCCTATGTATGGCTCACTTTGGCTTATTTCTGAAAATATTTGAAAAAAGATCATAATTATTCCTAAATCGCACAGTGACCGAGAATCTCTGGAATTTCCTAGCAGCAGCAGTCTTCGCCCCTCTTTAAAAGTGAATGTATATATTTATAGCCTACACTGCACTGCCTAGTTAACGTGGACTTTCACGGTGTTTAGACATTTTGACCGGCCTGCTTTTTGGAATTACTTAATCCGCCCCACCAGAAATATATTTACTGAAATGCAAGTTAAGCTTGACAAAATGGCCATATTACTTGTCTAGAACAAGATTCAGAGACCTCCAGTTTCTGCCTATTCTTTTAAAATATTTCTCTCCACTTCGTCTCTATCTTCAGTCATCATTTTCTGTTTTCCTGTGTGCGTGTGTGTGTGTGTGTGTATGTATCTCTCTCTTTCTTTCCCTGTCCATCTAAGTGTTTGCTTCATTTCGGCGAATTTGATCAACCTGGGCTTATCAAATTATTTTGAAGTTTGTTGTAAAATGATCGGGGGGGGGGGGGAGGGGGCATGTCTCATTGAGACCTGTACATCATCCGCGTAAATCACTTTCTGAATAGCAACCTTATGGGGATTGCAGTCGGGTAGGAGTAGTTTTGATACCCTACACAGGGAAACCCGTCTAACATCTCTGATTTTGATACCCCTTTCCGCGGATCTGAATTCCTCTTATCA
This sequence comes from Heliocidaris tuberculata, assembly GCA_025618425.1. Lineage (NCBI taxonomy): Eukaryota > Metazoa > Echinodermata > Echinoidea > Camarodonta > Echinometridae > Heliocidaris > Heliocidaris tuberculata. Next base: position 27,555,528 of record CM046839.1, on the reverse strand, counting down.
CCTCTGAATTTGATACCCTTTTTCTTGATTTTTGCTGTTTTTGATACCCAAAACGCGTAACCCGGGTTACGCACCTAAAGCTGAAAAAGTACAATTTTTATCCGTTTTCTTGTACGCGGATAATGTACAGGTCTCAATGAGACATGCCCGCCCCCCCCCCCCCCCCCGGGAAAATGATACTTTTCCTACTTTAACGGTGTTTTATTATGGGATAAATCCACTTTTCCGGACAACATTTTCGAGTTTAAAAGGAACCAGAGGTGAGTGCCATAAGCAAGAGTAGCCGCGAAGCTACTAGGTATCCAGTACAGGGGAAAGTCGACATACCCCCCCCCCCCCCCCATCAATAAAGGCCCACGAAACAACTTGCAATGAGTCTACATAATACTCCCCACTCACAACACACACACAGCATCCCGGGGTGAATTCCATCACCCCTTCCCCCGTTTATAAATTTCTGGATACGCCATCACTTCTACACACCAGTCTCAGTGAATCCAGGATCGTCGTGTACACATGAGCCACATGTTTTGTCCTGTTGGGGATTCGTAACTCTACTCGACAGCCAGGCTCAGGTAGTCGAAGATAACCATCTCAATCACCCCATCAACTACGACAGCAAAGCTCAGGTGATTGGGAAGGCATGAGGTAAACCAAGGAGCTGTGTTTGCAGCCCCTTGGGTAAACCAGACAGGAAAGATGGGTGAAGAGGAAAGAGGTAAAGATAAAGATAGGGAGAGAGGATGAGAGAGAGAGAGAGAGATAGAGAGATAGATAGAGAAAGAGAGGGGGAGAGAGAGAGAGAGAGCGAGGAAGATAAAGAGAGAGAGAGAGAGAGAGAAAAGGGAGAGAGTAGGGAGAAAGAGAGGGGAGAGGGAGGAGGGTGAGAGAGAGTGGGTGGGTTAGCATGGTTATTAGGGCTTACATAAACTTAAGCAAATATGTACCAGTGCAGTCTATACATATATAGGGAGAGGTATGCATATACGATGCATAGTGGCCTATCCGGAAATGATAAACAAGGGGCCGGGTATGTGGGCAGCAAGACTTGCCATAGACTTACAACAAGTTTTACTGATTTGATTTGATTTTTTTTTTTACCGGGCCTTTAAAAGGGGAAAGGGGATTGGCGTTCGCCTGCCTTATGCTAGATGCGCCACTGGGCATACTGGGTGAATAATGTGAGAAGGATAGGAAAATAAATTCTCCTTCTTCGAATAGATTTTGATCACTGGAATGGTGGAAATGGGGTAACCAGCGAAGTTGATTAATTCCTTAGAGTGCAATAGTCCGCGGAATCCTATATCTCCGTGATGGCTCAGTCGAGACTCGTTCCCGTCGTCACTCTACTCTCAATATGCATCCAGATGCTCAGGTGTTCTGGGATGCCTTTTTCAGGCCCTGCCCAAATTTAACGAACTTTAAAGAGAAGACTGAGTTCTGCTAAAGGTAAAAAAATTTTTAAAAAAATAAAAAATTGTGAGCTTTCTCATCCTAGATATATCAGAGTGCAAGAATATCATAATAGAAAATCCCCTGAAAGGGATTATTCTTTTATGCCCTCGCATTCGAAATATGACTAGATATATTTCAAACATTTAAAGCTTTGGACCAAAATTTTCACGCCACATTTGTGTGGTCTCGATGACAATCATAATCGGCACATTAAGCCCCTTTCACAATTGGTCTGCAACCAGTTTGCGACCGCCTGCAACAGATTTTTCGGGGTGTTGCACGACCGATCGCTTGGTGTCTTGCGACCACTCGCAGTCGTTGCAGGCGGTCGCACGAACCTGAGGCGGTCGTGACTGGTCGCATCTGAACTTTGAACATGCTCAAAATCCAGACACGACCAGATGCGATCGATTCACTCGCATTAGGTCGTACGACCAGTCGTGCGATTCTCGTATGAGTGTTGCACAACGTTGCACGATTAGATGCGAGAGTTCGCACGACTCATTAGTCGCAGTGGGTGGGCTGGAGGTCGTGCTACACTCGCACGTGCGCTAGCGACCTATAGCGACCAGTCTTGCGAATGGGTGCGATTGTGCTAAGACCATGAGGCTGTTGCACGACCGATCGCAGCACATCTTACAACGTTGTACTACCGTTGCACGACTGTATGAGACTGTATGCGACTATGGAGATGATCCTCTGCAACAGGGCCCTCCTCTAACAACTTTCTCTTCTTTGTAACTTTCTTCTTTGGCATCTTGACTATTAAGAAGGCCAACTTGAAACTGACTACCGGTCAATTGTCGAGGGGGTTTTTATACCCCACGCCACTCGCACGAATACTCTCACGACCACTTGCACCGGTCTCATTCAATCGCACGAGCGATCGCATGGTCTCACATCCACTCGCACGACCATGCAATCGATCGTGCGACTATTGTGATTGGCGTCAAGCCACTCGCAATCACTCGTGCAACACTCGCATGTGAACGCAAGACTACTCGCACGAGCATATGCGAGCAAATGCGACTTACTCGTGCAACGGTCTCTTCTAGTCGCTTTTGTTTTACGACCGCTGTTGCATTTGTGAATGCCTTTCTGCGACCTGATGAGATAGATGGCGATTGAAGCCTGTTGTAGCCTGTCGTGCGACCAAACGGTCGCAAACGGTCGCAGACCAATTGTGAAAGGGGCTTACATACTTCTATGCGCAGTGCTGTTCACTGTATATGTGATTTTCAGCAAGATTTATTCTTTCCTTTTTTATCATTTAGATGATTTTAAGACCTCAACATACACAATATTATTCTCATGTACTACATAATAGTTTCATACACATTGCAATCGCATAAACAGAACTCAACTTTACCTTTAAGGTTTACACATACATGTACATGCGGTAGTAACTAGATGTTGAAGTCCATGCTCATATAAGCGGTCTTTCTAAACCACATGCATAATCGGAGATGTGAGGCATAGGAATTGCGGCACACAAACTGTCACTGCTTTTATTGAGGCGTGTCCAAAACTGAAGAACTGTCATTGCCAGAATAATATAGATATGCCCCAAAAAGAAAGATCGATCTTTCCAATCAGTTTTTATAACGAAAGTCATTTAAGACAAACTTATCACAGTTATGCAGCTCTAAGTTTTGTTGTTGTTGTTTTTTTTTGTTTTTTTTTGGGGGGGGGCGGGATTAAGGTTGGGTGGAGCTAGCTTCTATTCACGAATTATTCACATAATGCAAAATAATTCTCATAGTCCCTAGAGACAGATTATAATACACATTAAACTTATACACAAATACAGATTATTTTCTTGGTCAGATATAAATACTCTGACATTTAACGTCAGTGCAGCTCTCAATTCTACTATTAAAATAGCTTATCAAAACTGGCGGCTCCACGATTATTTGAAGGTAAGGTGAGGCACAGGTTTGAAAGAAGAAACAAAACATCATCGATATTTAACAGAAGAAATGGAAATAAAAAAAGGGGAAAGACAAGACCAGAAAGGAAGAAGAAAAAAAAAAGGAAAAGAAAAAAGAAAAGAAAAGAAAAGAAAGGAAAAGAAAGGAAAAGGAAAGAAGTGAAAAGAATAGAAAAAAAGAAAAAAAGAAAAAAAGAAAAGAGAAGAAAAGAAAAGGAAAGAAAAGAAAAAAAAGAAAAGAAAAAGAAAAGAATGAAAAGAAAAGAAAAGAAAAAAAAACTTATATCCACTGCTGTATACTAGATTCTGTATAAGCATGATAATAGTAAAATGTTGTGTCTACATTACTATTAAATATGGAAACTTGGAACAAAATGAATCAATATGGTGGCCATGTAGATATATGTTTTCAAGTAAGACTGTCTTAAAACGCTTTCGTTATACACTACAAACAACACCCCTCTCGTGCACTTTTCACGGCGATTAAAGAAACACGCGATACTGCACTTTGCCTATTATGGGCATTATAGCTAGATTGAACGATATACGCAAGAAAATCGGTAGGGAATTGATATCTTTTTCTTGACCTGCTTCTCTTATCTTTTAAAAGTATTTAGAGACGTTATTCTGGTTATAAAGACCATTTTTTTGTTAAAAGAGATAAGGGTATGTTTAAAAATTGTAAGTTGTTTACCATGGATCGTGTTGATCATGTTACAAATGCAGTTGGATTCACTCTAAACTTTGTGATGCGTTCTAGTTTTTCGGCATATCACATGGTCGCCTCTTTTTCTTCTGATTGGTTGAAAGTAGTGGCGTAGCTACGGGGGAACAAGGGACACGTGACGCCATTCGAATGTCGAAAAAATGAAGAAAAAAAAAAGGTTAAAAAAAGAGAAAAGGAAAGGGAGAGGGGAGAAATAAAAAGAAAAGAAGATAATAGGACCCTTCTCGTACCCTCCTAATCGGTGGTCAACTTGTTTAAGACCGATGTTCCCTGTGAATGGCTACACCATTGGTTAAACGTGAAGGTGATTAAGTCTAAAAGAGTTAGCAAACGTTCGCAGATGGTCAAGAAATAAAATACAACGCGCCATCAAAGAAGTAAGATGAAAAGATCATCTATGTAAAGCAACGAGTAATACATAATACCACTGCATGTGGTATCTATATAGGCAAAGCACAATTTTGCTTTCTCACTTTGATCTTTCTGATCTAAATACCTTACATTTTCCTTTGTTTTGTTTTTTCTGTACATTAGTATATTCAACTTATAATTTGGGTATTTATTTTTCTTTCCCAAGTTGGCTCTGCACGAAATTGTGTTCATGTGCCTCATGCAGAAAGTTTAGAAGAAAAAAAAAACACAAAACAAACAAGCACCTGAAATGTGAGAACTTTTGTGTTTGCTTGTCAGAGATCTTTAGACTAACAGGGCATCTTAATAATTATGTGATAACTATTTTAATTTTTTTTTTTTTTTTTTTTTGGGGGGGGGGGGAAATAGAGATCTTTCGGACATGTGCCCCCCCCCCCCCCACCACCACCACCACCACCTGCAAGAGAATCCTGGATCCCCCTATTTCCGAGGACAGTAGATTACGTGGTAATATAATTTGAAAGACAAAAAAAAAAAACAGCAGTAAGCAAGTAAGTCCAAATAAAATCATGACGACCTGCTCTAATCTATTCATCCTAATCTAAAATTTATTAAACAATATGAAGTTGGAAACAATAGTGTCAACCATATTATAACGTAACAATACCACTGTACATATTATAGTGGAATAACCATTGAATGAAACAACATCTTTTTATATTTCTTATCTTCCCTATTCTTATTCAAGCCTTCGATTTGATTTTATTATCACCTTCCTCTGTTTTCTTCTTCATGTCTTTCCTTGATTTAAATGCCATTTTAAAAATTGAAATCTATCAATGTTTTTCCTCCGCTCCTCCGTTCTTTAACTGCCCCCTTCGCCCTTCTAATAGAGGCATTATCATCGCTCTTGCATATGAGTTATTAACATTTTTTGTTTGCTTGATTTCACCCTCGCTCACATGCATGGTCTAGCCTCGGTCCTCCTTGGTGAAAGGATGGGTTCGTGGAGCGGAGATAAAGACTCATCTTACCAGGTGACTGAACAATCATCTTAGGCATCATTACAAGATAGATATCATCATCATGACGGAAATGATAATCTTCTCTGTTTCAGAGAAAAGCAAGAGCGTCCTACTTTTTTTTTCTTCCAACGGGAGCATTTCGTTATTGAGATCAGATTCAGAATTTCGCTTATTCACAACAAGAGAGAAATCTGGACTGCTTGGTGAAACTGAATCCCTCCATCCTTCCCCTTCACGAGACCTGATTTTCGCCCCCCCCCCCCTTCTTATTCCCTATACGAGACTGATTTTCACTTTGCCTCAGATCAGTTACCTTTCGATCTTTTTGTTTTATCCTTTCGTTGTTTCATTTTTGATGTAGAATTGGTTTTCGTATTTCACTGCTCTTAAACAATAATTCATATTATATTTTGAAGTTTTTGCTATATTTCAATGTTTTGGGGGACTGACCTTAGATGGGTCAAATGGCCTCTGTCAATCCCTTCACATTTTGATTTGTTTGATTTGTTTTGCTGCATTTTATTCTATTTTCTAGTTTGAATGTACATGTATATACTTGTTCTTGTCGTTTTTGTTTCAATCATTTTGTGGAAAATAAATGAACTGAACTGAACTGAACATATGCTCTGGCGACGATTACTCGGCGGTCAATATCCTACACTAACCGAACTCCTATCCTCAACCCTGCACCAAACACTTTACTTTACCCTAACATCAACCTTTAAACCTAACTTAACCCTTTCAAGACAATTGACCACATTTTGTGGTTTGCCTCAATAACTTTTTATTAAGAGCTCTAAAAAGTATACCAGATGCATGAGTAGAAAGAGCAAAAATTTCTGCACACACTATGTCCATTTTTGTTGCATTACCATATTGCGTTTGATGCCAGGAATTTTTAAAACAAGAATAAGCTTTAAAATCGTTAAATTGGCAACACATTTAGAGGTTCAAAATCATTGTTTTTCATCAAAATTGGCAATTTTTCAACTTTTCGACAAAATTTGTAACTATGTAAATTGTTTTCAAAAACATTACACCTTATAAGAACTATGTAGTACCAAGGCCTTGGTAGTACTACAAGAAAAATATTATTGTTGCCAATTTGAAGAACAAAATGTGATCAATTTAGCCTTTAAATAGTTCCTGTCCTGAAAGGGTTAAAACCAAATTTACGATCCTAACCCTAACCCTAACCCTATATCTCAGATGAAATAAAAACCGGAACAGTTCTTGTCAGGGGCGGATCCGGGATTTCGTAGAGGGGGGGGGGGCACACAAATGCAAGATTGTCAACTTTGGGAAACTGCTTGGAGGGAGACCCATATTTTTCGGGGGTAGCGACCAAAAAAAAAAAAATTTCGCCAGCCCTCCAAAAGTCGCTCAGTGAGGGGGGGGGGGGGGTTATGGGGTCCAGTTCCCCTCCATAATTCTCTGACTAGCAAAAAAAAAAAAAAAAAAAAAAAAAAGGTTTTCTGTTCTAAAAAGGGGGGGGGGCACAATCGAAAATAGGGGGGGGGGCACAATGTATTATTTTCTTTCAAGAGGGGGGGGGGGGAGGCACGGGCCGGGATTGCCCCCCCCCCCCTAAATCCGCCACTGGTACTTGTAAACAGGAGTAAATGTCGGAGCATCGTTTTCTTTTTCTTCATCCTTTTAATTGTTCGTATGTTTACTGTTTGCCCAATTATCATTTTACTGATAAGCTGACTACGTTGCAGATATTGTCAGTCTACCCAAACTTGATTTTTGAGTTGGATGCCACGCCGAAACCAAACGATGAATTTTAATGTCATCAGTGGGGTGGTGACGTACATTTTTTTTTCTTTGGCAACGTCACTCATAATCTATTTCACATTTCATTTCTCCCCCTTAATACCACAGCCACACAACGAGACCGACATACAACAGACTGAACAAAAAATTACGTTATTACACTGAATGGCCAAAAATAATTATGTCGGTTTGGAGTGAGTGCGGAGTCGGTTGGCAGTGTGACTGAGTTGTGACTCGTTATCGCATTATCATGTTCTCCATAGAGGTGTGACTCATTATCGCATTATCATGTTCTCCATGATAGATGGCGTAGATGGCGTCAATATTCGGAACCGAATCGTTCGCCAAGAATCCGAAACAACAACAACAACATATCCCTCATTATCTTCAATAGTGGTAGTTGAGGGAGTACTGGCATCATGCAGGGGGAGAGGGGGAGGGGGGGGGGGGGGGGGGCGGGGCGGTCCTACTGCGCCAATGAAGTGCGAATTTACGAGCAAACCTATTATATTAGGGGAAGAGTGTGGGATGGGTCCAATCATAGAGCCCTGCGTAAATAAAGAAATGTAGAGCTAGATGTACGTTTTATTTTCCGATGCTTAATCTTTTCTCTTGACGGTCCGACATAATAATGCTCCAGCGACAATAACTATTGCTCCGGTCTTTATTTCGCCATAGAAATTAGGGTAGGGTTAGGGTTGCAATAGGGTTTTAGGTTAAGTTTAGGGTTGGGGTTAGCAGGGGAGGATCCAGGGGGAGGCCGAATCGGCCACGCCCCCCCCCCCTTTTGAAACCCCAACTGGCATACCTTAGAATAGAAATGGTTTATTAAAAGATCATCGCAGCCAATGGCCGAATTGCGATCCATTAAGTATACAATAAAAAAAAATTGCCTCCTTAATTGTGTACTTTTCCGGCTCTGTGCCCCCTCTTTTACAAAATCATGGATCTGCCCCTGGTTTAGGGTTAGGTATAATGTTCGGACCAGGGTAAAATTTTAGTATTCGGTTAGTGTACAGAACTGACGCTGAGCAAATGTCGCCGGAGCATGTGTCGTACAACCTGTCTCTTGCGTTGTTAGCGCAGTCCAAATCCATTCCTTAACATTTTACGTTTGTATTGTATTGTTGTTGTTGTTTTTTTTTTTAATTATTTTATTATGTGGATGGAGCTTTCTAATTATGAAAGTACCATGATGCATGAAGTTCATTCCTAAACAAGACTCCGGTTACGTCACTTGTGCTATTTTCCTCCCAGGGACTTTCTAAAAATGATCTTATGGAAAGAGCAAAGCGATTGACATGCATGGTTTCTTGGAAAAGCTTTATCAGACAACACAATAAATCAGAGGGTATTCCTTTTAGAGTTGGGTCTGTCTGAATATACGTGTCATCCATATTCATGTTAATCCAGTTTAAGGTGGATGAAATACCATGACAACCCAGGCAAAATCGCTCATTTCTGATGACGTGACGTGACGTCCAAGTTCACGTATTTGTATAATGCACATTTATGCCTGAGCGTAAAACCCAACAAGACAGTAACGATTGCCCATGCACCCCGCCCCCCCCCCCGAAAAAAAAAAAAAAAAATAAGGGGTAGAATTAATGTAACATTTATCATCTTAGGCAAGCTGAGAGTGATTATACCATTGTGTTGGCAGACATAGCTTAAAGGCCTGCAGAAGTAAAACTGGAAAGTTTGACCATGTCTTGGATGCGGTGTTCAGTCACGCAGTCACACTTCCCGAGGGTCAATCGATAGATCGTCGGGCATAACTCGGTTATCGTCGATCGTCTGTCAATTTCTCCAGACAGTTTTGTCGCGAACTACTAGGAGGGACAAGGGTACAATTTGCTCCTCCTCATGACCGATTTCCGACCAAGAAAAAAAATGCAGTCACATTTTTATATGTTTTTATTAGCTCGCAGGTCATGGAATCATTTGGAAGTCAATAATTGCGAGATTTTTATAGGAAACGCCAACTTTGCTAGCTTTGCTCTCTAGGACAAAATGGAATGCTGCTCTGTGTTCAGTTTTTAAGCTTTTAATCCATTAATTCCAACTTTCCCATTTCTTCCCCCCAAAAGTTGTTTTGAACGATACCCCCGCAACGCCAACGAGAAACCTTAAAAAGGTGGATTCCTTGCCGAAGGTATATTAATGGATCACAATAACCTTTTACCCCTCCTGAGACCAAGGTCTGGATACCCCAATGGCGCGAACCTCCTTCTCCTCCTTCTGCTTTCCCTTCTTCTCCTCTGGGTTTCCAGTATCGACAAACAAAATCAAATCATGTTCACCCCCTACTTGATGCACGTTCCCGATCCCGGTTGATTCATGTTGTTGCGGCATGGGCAAGGCTGGTTGATTCGCCATTTTCCTCTCCCTCGGGCGTCACTCTCATATGTCTTTTTATAGCACGTGTAAATACGGATTTAGAGACAGGGAAAGTTCATGTGCCTTCCAGTGAATCAAGACACTCGACTGTTTGACTTCGAATTGAGACACTTGACATTTTGACTTCTTTGACTTGGGTAGCCGAAAAAGGGGCATTATCAATGGATCGAACCAGCGGCAAGGTTGCATTTGTAGAGGTGGGCATCATTATGAATACATCAGGATGACCAAAAGGCTCAGATATATCAAAGAGAGTGATGGTAAGAGGGAATAAGGGTTACAAAAGGAAGGATGGTAACGCATAATGATAATGAAATACAAGCAGAATTAATTAATATTTAGAAATAAAACGCATGTGCCTTGCAGTGAATCAAGACAACCTTTGACTTATAGAAGAAACGCCGAAAGCCTTCAATTGTAAATCAAGACACTTGACTGTTTGACTTTGGATCGTGACACTTGACGTTTTTGACTTCTCGGCTTGGGCAGCCGAAAAGGAAGGCATTATCGATGTTTCCAACCAGCGGCAAGGGTTGCGTCATTACTTGCATTTGAAGACGTAGACATCATGATAAATACATTATGGCGCAAACACTCAGCGATATCAAAGAGATGGGTGGGGAAGGAGAAAGAGGAAAGTATAGAGAGAGGGGAGGGAAGGGGAGTAGCAGAGGGGAGTAGCAGGTGATTCTCTTTTTGCAACCTTGAGAGTAATGACAAATTAATTATGTTAGATTATTAAGTAGATCCAATTACAATTCTAAAAGAAAACGCTCTAGGTATTGAAAAGAATAATCCATTTGTCATATATATGTATAAAAATGATAATCCTATGTATTTGTATTTCAAAAGGAACGATTCCATCTATATTCTGTAATGTAAAGTTTGTCGGCTTCATGAGCATACATATAAAGCATGCTGATAGCAGTGGCAAAATTCACAAATAATAATATATTGAGTCAGATCTTTTCTGCCAAGACAACTTCAAGAAAAGAGTTTACTTGAAACCCACGGAGGCCACTTTAAAAAGAAAATCATAGAATTTACAGAAACAATTGAGCTTCAAATGGATCGTGTAAAGTTCTTTGGTAATTATCCTGAACAAGTTTATTTTCCTCTTATGACACACATTATTTTTAAGGTAATTAACTGTTTAGGAGTATATATGAAAAAATAAAGAATTAAATTTAAAAAAAAAATAAATAAATAAAAAACTACGAAGGAAACCCAAGTCGAACTTGGGTTCCGTACGCTCACTTTTCTATGCGAGTGAGTACGGATGGGTCCATTAGTCTACGCATAAATCGCGTCTTCGTTTATTGATAGTGAGTTTAGATTTGCAATATCTCGTTAGAAGCTCACATTTTGAATTAAGTGGCATAGAACTCCTATCATACTGAGCACCAAAAAAAAAAAAAAAAAAAAAAAATAATGAATAAAAAAATAAATAAAAAATAATTTCACTGGTGGATCTGTGGACAGTAGGTTTTACCCAATGTGACATACAACATAACAATGTGCTCAGATTTAATCATATGTGCCCAAAGACAAAGTTGAAAGCCTTAGTCATCCCTCTCCCACTTCTCTCTCTCTCTCTCTCTCTCTCTCTCTCTCTCTCTCTCTCTCTCTCTTGCCTCCTCCAAACTTCGATGTACATGTATATAGTCTCTAACCGCCTTTCAGTTTCAGTTCAGTTTCAGTTTATTGTTTCATATTTCACATTTACAGTGCTTTTACTGTTATAAATGGTATACAAACAATATAATTGGTACAAACAAGATAAATGGTACAAACAGACATGAAATATACTGTCAGAGAAAATAAAAGAAGGTGAGTACCTCATATCTGAACGTTTGCATGCAGTATTAATTGAAAAGACTGGGCTAGAATAAAAGTAAAATATTGAGGAGCCCAACCAATGCCAAGGAGAAAGCTACGCTTGTGAGTTATAGGTTCCAAAGAGTATTATAAGATTCATAACAGTCTTTAAAAATAGTGGGAACGAGCAATGCATGATACAGCAATATGAATATATAAATAAATCGCATTCAAAGAAATAGTATTAAATGGTTTTGTCAATTTCATTAGAGCAATAATATAACAGTTCACATTTTAAGGCAATTTCTGAAGCATATACCGAAGTGCTGACATGATTTTTTAGCATTTTTCTCAATTTTTACCAAGGGCTTAACGCAACGCACTACATAAGAAAAGACATATAAAACAGCAACCACGTACGCACCAATCTAACGGGATTATGATGTCAGCATTTCGGTATAAATAGAACATTTTATCAATATGTAGAAAAAATAATACCTATTCCTTAATACCTTAATACCTATTATACCTGGATACGTGTGAATGCCCCAGAAAGCACTCCTACTCGAGGGGGTCGAAATGTACTTGAAAGGTGCAAAAACAGTCACTTTCCCACCCTTCCTCCCCATGCTCTGCTAGGTCGTTCTGCAATGTCCAAAATGTCTCGTTCCGTAGGCGTTGCTCAATAACATCAGCTACGTCAAAATGAAGAAAAGTGTGTTGGTCGAGTTGTTTTAACCACGTTAGCGGTGTGATTTTAACCACGATAGAGGCGACAGGCAGTCTTAGAGCGATGCTCTGTTATTCTTGGACATTTAAAGGCAGTGTCCAATCATCTGCAAACATTTTTAAGAAAGTCACTGGAAAATGTAAATGTGATATTCAACACAGGAAGAAACTGAATACGCCAGACAAAGAAAAATACCTGTTATATTCCGTCAAGAAAACATATTAAAAAAATAGAAATTAAAAAAAAATGTGAAAATTCTCCATGCTTAAGGTGTTTTGAATACATTTTGTATTCGAATTTAATTTCAAATGTACATACGTGTATATGTAATATGTCCAAATGTTTTGGAAGAAAAAGGTTATACGTTCTTACATTTTACAACAATGAGGAAAAATGTGTATTAAGGACTTCAAACTGAAATAAGGTATCAAATCAAGTGTCCAAGAGTGCAGTACTATACATAACCAATATACTACACGTATAGATACCCGATCCATACAGCAAAAAACCTGAGATACATTGTTACAATGAAACTTCTCGCAGTTCATTTTCAAGTACTCTAAAAGTGTCCTCTTTATTTCTGAAAAATTCCCCTTTCTCTCTGATAGGTGCCCTTTTTGAATACTGAAAGTGTCCCCTATTTTTTAATAAGTGCCCTTTCCCCTTCTGATAAGTGCCTATTTTTCTCTTTCTGATAAGTGCCTTTTCAAATCTAATAATTGTATTCTTATCTCTCTAATAAGTGCCCTTTTCTCCTTCTGATAAGTGCTCCTTTTCAAATCTAATAATTGCCCCCTTTTCTCTAATATGTGCTCTTTTCTCCTTTGATAGGTGCCTATTTTTTAAATCTGATAAGTGCCCCTCTTTACTTCTGATAAGCAGAGGCGTCGAAACGTCGGGCTCGGACAATGCATGGGGGGGGGATCTTTTGTCCGCCAGACAAAAGATGCCCCCTAATGCATTGTCGGAACCCGACGTTCCGACACCTCTGCTGATAAGTACCCTTTTACTGTCTTATATGTGCCCTATTTCTCTTCTAATAAGTGCCTATTTTCATCTCTTATAAGTGCCCCTTTCCACCTCTGATAAGCGCCCTATTCTCTTCTAATAAGTGCCCCCTTTTACCTATTTTCCCGACAGTTTCTTACAAAGAGAGCCATATCTAGCTTCAAAGAATCAGTGCGGCTTTATGTAGTAACATGTACCATATCACTACAACTACAATGTAAGCCAGTCGAGCTGGAAGCAAGATGGGTACAATGCCCATCCCCACCCTCCCCCCCCCCTCCCCCCAGGCAAAGGATTTCCCATTCGGCTAGCTCGAATGTGCGCATAATTTACACCAAGTACAGGGGCCGCGTAGCGTTATTGAAAGTGGGGGCTGATATGATTTCAATCATTAATGACAATTTTCGAGCCCCTTTTCTGATATTTTTTAACGTGTCTACTGAAAAAAGTGGGTGGCTGCAGCCCCCCCCCCCCCCGGCTCCGCGGTCCATGAAGTAAGGGCAAAATTTTCTGAAAATTTCCCCCAAACTCGCTTGCTACGCTGGATACCGATGTAATCCTAAAGAAAAACGACAGGGTTAATCTACGAATTAAAAGATCATTCGACATTTCCCCCAAATAAATTTGCTGTTGTCATTTTCATTATATCGCAGTAAATAATACACACTCTGTAAATAATGCACAACCCAAGGATTTCAGCATTCGAAAAAAGTCTTGAAAACTTGCTGGCTCGCTTCGCTTGCTCGCACATGAATCATTAGACCATTACACACAACTACTGATTGGGAAAGCTGAAGCAGAACCACAATATAAATGAAGAAGATAATGTTTGATAATAAATTAATTAGACTGTAGGGTGATACCAATGTCACAAACTCGCAAATTTTCGCTTTATGTTCACCCCTTGTAGGTGCCCCCCCCCAAAGTTGCATTTTTTTGTTCCCCCCCCCCACTTTGACAGAGACGCCCCGCCGCCCCTGCGTAGTGGTCTCTTTGTCACGACAACAAAATGAGAGATTAATAATTTTTTTAAATTAGTTTTTTGAGGCATCTCGAGTAACAAAAAAAAATGTAAACAACATATATACAATCTACTAACTGATAATGTTACCTTTTTCTGGATCTCTAGGCATTACAAAGTTAATGGCTCTGAACAGAGCTTTTTTTTTGGGGGGGGGGGTATTCTTGATTGATATACATGTATTCCTGTATAAACATTATTTATTTGTATATGTATTCGATTTTTTTTTATAAAGGGAAATAAAAGCCAGAAAAAAAATATCTAAGGACATGTTAATCGAGATATCACTTTGCAACTACTAGTATTGAATGCGTAATCAGCTGAGAGAGAGAGAAGGGTGTTTACTGTATGCAACGTACTACATGTAAATGTATTAGGTAATCCATCCTGGCCCTCAGTTCACGTTTACGATGCAAAGAGAGTTTTACTTTGAGTTGAATCGAAAAGGAATCATGGAATCGCTCATTCAAAAAAAGTCTCTGCGCTTAGAAACATTATATGAAGTGTTATATATTTTATAGATGCTATTTTTTTACTATCAATATTTATTTTCTTGTTATCACAATTGTGGAAGAACCCTTTCACATATCGAAAGTTGGGTTCCAAAACATCTTTATTTCCATAAGACCAATTTCTGAAAATTTAAGGACTTTTGTGTCAAAATGTGTTTGTTTGTTTGTTTGTAATGAAGAAGCTCATTTTCAGAACTAAGCTTTATTTTTATGACCCGATTTTCATACTTTCCCATGGGCGATATACTTTTTTCTTTTATTCGTCAGATTATGTATTTATGTATTTACTGGAAATGAGGACATTCACACAAACAAACAAAAAAAAAACCCAAAAGAAGTTAAATTTGACTTTAAAAACATAGATGTAGCATGCTTTGAAACCGAAGTCTTCATGAAAGTGGTTTAATACTACTATCAGAGTCCCATTTCGAAAGTCACAATGAAACCACTGTGACTAGTAAAACTGTTAACTTTGAAAAGAGAGCAAATGTAACGTTACTTGAACAGCATAATCTAATGGCAGTTGTCTAATATTACCATGATACAACATTCTTTTATCAATTTTTGCTATTGGCAAAATATTTCTCGACGTATCATTACACCAACTGGCCTCTTTCTCTCAATATCTAAGCTATATTTGTCGGAAACGCAGGATGATTTTTCGTAAAGAAATATGTGTGTAGGCGATATCGATATGTTGTTGTGCTGGCTTATAAAGATTGACTAAGATAACCTTTAGCATAAAGGAGCCAGCGCCCTCTGTCCCGAATACGATTGCTCCTATTTCTTGACCCCCTTGTCTGACCGAACGCATTGAGTGGTATCGATCCCAGATCGGGTTTTCTTGATCAAGCAACCGACATATCCTCTTACCCACTCAATACTGGCTGCAGGAGAATCAACGAGCTTGGATGCGGTGTGTCAACTACCTTAGTTTTTGTCTCATTTCACTGCTGCTCGTAGGCGTATCCTTCTTTTTTTTTAACGCCCTCCTTTTAAAACACACACACGCGCGCGCACACACCCACACCCCACACACACACTCTCTCTCTTCATTATCATGACTATGTGCTTCGCATCAGATATTTATGCCTGTCTGTCTGTCCTTCTTTCTTTGTCTTAAACATTCTCGTTCTTTCTTGATATTTCTCATCGCCCCACTATTTCTACCCCCCTCTCTCTCTCTTCATTGCCTCCTCTTTCGCTGCCGCCCTCATCTTCCTCTCTCTCTCTCTCTCTCTCTCTCTCTCTCTCTCTCTCTCTCTTTCGTTCTCTTTCACTTTAATTGTATCATGCGTGTCCCTCTGCCCCACTCTTCCCCTCAATATAATGTGCGATTCATCTTCTATCTGTCTCTCAATATAATACTTTAAAAGGAAATGGTTAACCGACGTTATTCATAAGTGCCATAGAGCATCACTTTATATGTCTAGCAGAAATTCAAGGGACTTGGTGGTTTTAGATCTGTGTTAATCGAAGCGGGAGTTTCCAGGTTCAACACAAAATCAGTGCACTTATATGCTTTCACTCCTCGATTAAAAAAAAAAATCATTTCTCAAAAAACGGTAAATAAGAATAGGCATTTCCCCCAAACTAAAACAAAGCCCCGTGTTGATGTGGGAATGGTGCCGTGGTATACAATAGGCCTATTTGCTATGTCAAGGAATGAGAAGATTAAATAGGACTAACGGTTGGTTCGTGGACGGATTGCGATTCATAGTTAAATTTCACACTTTCGTTGTCGGACAAGTTGGGACTGACCCCTTAGACTAGAAGGGTTACGACAACTCATGATTGGAATGCCATTTTCCCTATCAATATGCAACATTTCTATTCACGTAGTGGGATAAACATCTATAATGTCATATATGTATGTGCGGCGATTTCTTGATAAGGCCGGGGGGGGGGGGGGAGTGGGGGCGACTAGCCTTTACCATTGGTTTCTGTACAAAATTCACAATTCATGCAACTATGTTCTAAGTGGAAAGAATCCGAACGCCGTTCTGTTTTCCCTCAAATCGGACGTCCATGACAATTTTCTTTCTATAAAACCCGATTCGGTTCTTTTCTTCGTTAAACGCTGTCTCTTCTGGTTCGAGGGTCTTCTTGTACTTTCGACGACGGGGAGGAAGTCTGGATGAATTCAATTACGATTTCCGCTTTATTGGCCTGGTGTAATCGTTGATAACGGGTGATTAAATAATTCCTACGCTCCATCCTCTCTTCCCAGTGGTATTGGGAGACAGTGACATTAAGTTCAACACACCTGTCCATTGTGTTGGCAAAACAAGTATACTCTCAGCCCACCGGAAGAGAAGTGCAAATTATTTTTCACCTTAAGTTTACAAAATAATGCAACGCCAGCTCATGGTTGAGGGTACAAAGTTTCACCCTTTATAGAGATTCAGTGTTGCATATTTTTGTTTATTTTTGGACCTTAGGTGGTGCAAAATTGCACCCATCCCACCCTTGTCCTGCTGACGTTCCAATGTACTTTTTTTTTTTTTTTTTTAGTATTTATATCATGTACAACTCACCGGCGTAACCGTGAATCTGCGAATAAATCTGTGTACTCAGTACCAACCTGCCAACTTATACCATAAGCATGATGGGTAGGGCCCATATCCTAGATATATGCCTTTACGGTATAGAGATGTCGATGTGAGTGTGGTGATAATAATTGTTATACAGCTTTGTTTTATCTCCCGTCATCAAATGCAATACGATTTTTTTCCCCCAAATATTTATCATGTTTATAACGAAATCAAAGGTACTATCAAAACATGCCTTATTCCTACGCAGAAAAGAAATACTATATTAAGCAAATCAAAAGTTCTTTAAAAACATT